>VDFB02270462.1:0-88438 GCA_007258455.2 Sequoia sempervirens
TGGGACTCAGGAGCACGGGGTCGAGCACATGGAGATAGAGTCAGATGAGGATGCAGATATTATTGGCATTGTGGGCTCTCTTCATGGTCCACGGATTCGCATTCATGGCACATCCTCCATAGCCACATCCTCTAGGCCCCCCTTGTCCTCTAGTTCGACTAGAGTGCCAATGCCACCACCACCTTCATCTTCACGCAACCCACAAAGTTTTTTTGTGCCAAGAAACACACCAGGATCACAGGGATGGATGCTTGAACACTTTAAACAAATCTTACCTTCAACAAGTTGGGCGCCCCTGGGCTATACTTGCGCTTTTGGCTTTTCCTGAGAAATCTTCATGATTTGATCACTGAAAACTCTGTTTCGACATTGAAATGACCGTCTGCAATATGAAATGCGTCGTGGGATGCTCCTCCATCGTGAAAAGCTCCATTTTGAGTCTCTGCTTCAGGTTTTGATCAATAAAACTGACTTTGACTGACAAACTATTGACAAAAACTCCATGCTTGATATTGCCCAAAACTGTATTCTACAACATTTTAGCAAGGTTTAGACTTTTTAATGCAAAATGCCTTGATGAAGCAAAAATTTGGTTTGGGTACAACAGAGCAAAAACTAAATGGAAGAAATTGGCTGCTCAATTCTTTATGATGGGTGGACGGATGGGAGAAACCGCACCATCCTTAATTTTTTGGTTGCTTCCAAAGGTGAAGTTGTGTTTTGGAAGTCGGTGGATGCTTCCAACAGGATAAAAACTGCATATACATTGTGTACGTTGTTGGATGAAGTTGTGATGGAGGTGGGGATTGCTAATGTGGTGCAAGTCATCACAGATAATGCAGCAGCGTATGTGGCAGCTGGAAGGATGCTTGAGAGTAGACATCCATCACTCTTTTGGTCACCTTGTGCGGCTCATTGCCTTGACCTTCTTTTGGAGGACATAGGCAAACTTGTTTGGGTGGCACCGATTGTAGATGATGCAAGGAGCATCACAAAATATATCTACAATCACCCTTGGGTTCTTAATTTGATGAGAGAGCATACGCAAGGGAAGGAGTTGGTGAGATCGGGTGCCACAAGGTTTGCAACAATTTTCCTAACGTTGCAAAGCATTTTGGATTCTTTGGGCTCTCTAAAACAAATGTTCGTGAGTCAAGCATGGAATGACTCCTCATATTCAAAGAAGGCCGAAGGAGATAGAATTTCTGCAATAGTCTTCGACCCCTTGTTTGCACAAAAAGCTACAGAGATCGTGAGGGTAACTTCAAAACTTTGATTTTAATTTTAATCTCAAGTTGAATATAAATATATATTTTTTAATTTAACTTTAAGCCTTTCATTATAAATTTCTAACTTTGATCTTTTTGTATTTTTAATCTAGGTGTCGGAGCCCTTGGTTAGAGTCCTCCGCTTGGTAGATGGGGATGAAAACCCAATGGGATACATTTATGAGGCCATGGATAGGGCCAAGGAGGCCATCAAAAGTTATTACATGGGGGACAGCCTCAAATTTGATCCCATATGGGAGATTGTTGATAGGAGGTGGAACAATCAACTCCACCAACCCATCCATGCAGCAGGGTACTTCCTCAACCCTTCTTATCTCTTCTCAGAGAGCTTCTCTGATCCTAATGGAGAGGTTATGGAGGGGCTCACAACATGCATTCAGAGGATGGAACCCGAGGTTGCAGTGAGAGACCTCATCGTCAAGGAGATGGATATATATAGGGAGGCAACTGGTAATCTCTTTTCTTCGGAGCTGGCTGTTAGAGGAAGAACCACTCTGCCACCAGGTATAAAATTCAGAGTCTTTAAATTTTAAGTTTATTTCACATGCATCTTAGAATTTGATAAAATGTGTTTTGACTTTTGACTTTTGAGTCTTTGACTTTGTTTTCTAACTCTTCAATTTTCTTTTTGTTTTTTGCAGATGTTTGGTGGAAAAATTGGGGTGGAAAAACCCCAAATCTACAAAAAATTGCCCTCCGCATTCTATGTCAGCCTTGTAGTGCATCCAATTGTGAGCGCAATTGGAGCTTGTTCGAGTCCATTCACACGAAAAAGAGGAACAAGTTAACACAAAAGCGCCTCAATGACTTGGTCTTTGTGCAATACAACCTTCGGTTGCGCATAAAGAGAGTTGAAGAAAAATCACAGGATCCTATTGACTTAGATGAGATAGATCCTTATAGTGATTGGACAGGGCGAGAGGAGCAGCCTCCATTGTTTAGCGCAGATGAAATCCTTGACTTTGAAAGAGAGGCAATGGAGGATGTGGGTGCATCAGGAGTCGGAGATGTAGGGTTGGATGAGATCCAGCCAAAGCCAGTAGCAGTAGCACTGCAGCCACCACCACTAGCACCACGCACACGCGGCAGGACTAGAGGACCCACCCCTTCTTCCCTAGCTGTTGCTAGACTCGGGAAGAGGAAAGCCTAGCATGTTGTATTTAGTTGTTGTTTAGTATTTGCTTCTAGTTTTAGTTTTACTGTTTTCATGTATCAGACTTTTAGGCTTTTAGCCATTGGGATTCCGCATGAGAATGCGATTTTGTAATCAATTTACATTAAAGTCAATCAAAATTAATAGAAAACACTTTTGTACTCATTTATGGATTCATTGGATTCATCTTGTCATTGAATTTTGCAAAAAAAATGTGTTTTTAATGAAAATTAAGCAATTTTTTCATTTCTCGAGTTTTTTGCCAAGTTTTTTCCGAGTTTTAAAAAACTCTCCAATTTTTCCCTTGGCGAGTTTTTTGTTGGGGCGAGTTTTCTAACTATGGTCACAATCATACGCAAGCTATTTGATTCCAATCAATGAGCTTGGCACAAGAAACTTTACGACGCTCTTTGGGCTGACAGAATTACTTTGAAGAGAGCTATTGGCACTTCACCTTTTACTATCATGTATGGTACGGAGGCTATGCTACCCATTACACTGGAGTTGTCCGCTTTGCAGTTGGCATCCGCAGTAGAAGATGGTGAGTTCAAAGACCCGATTGAGAAACGAGTCTTGTACTTGATGAAGCAACAGGAAGAAAGGGTGGGAGTAGTTGACAAAATCACTCAGCATCAAGAGCGAGTGAAGAAGATTTTCAATAAGAAGACTCATCAGCGAGAGATTGAGATTGGAGATGTAGTCTTGTTATGGGACAAGAGACATGAGCCCAAAGGGAATGCATGGAAAATTTGACTCCCTGTGCCTAGGGCCATTCAGGATCCACAAGTTCGCAGGAGAGAATTCTTACATTCTCTCGCACATGGATGGAAGGCTCTTCCCGTTGCCATACAACGAACAATATCTAAAACATTTCATCCCTTCAAGGGTGGGGCAAATTTATGTAAATATTTTTCTTTTGTTTTTTGTGATTTGTTTCATCTTTCTGCAGTGTTTCCATTATGTCGTAATGTATTTCCCCATTTCGTAAACTTTTGTCGTATTTTAGGTGATTAGGTAGTCTTGTTTTACGTGATCTTAGGGAAAGTTCTAACCAATAGGTGATTAGGAAACGATCCCGACTCTAATGCCCAACTGATAAGACATTGGTCTACACTTAAATATCTAGAGATTCTTGGTTCCCCTATGTCATAAGTATCCGACATGGTCACCAGACAAAGCCAAATGTTGTACCCAAAATAAAAATTTTGCTTCATTAAGACATTTTCGTAAAAATGGTCAAAATCTTGTAAAATTGTCATCAAAAGTCAATAAGGGTCAAAATTCCAAAAAATAGAAAATTTCTATTTTTAGAAATTTTTGAAAAATAAATGGACCATAGGGTTTTTCTAGGTTTATTGTCAAGACGATGTTCACAAAATTTTAGGAAATTTTGAAATTAGGGTTTCAAACCCTATTTTTAGAAAAACCCTAAAAATTGAGTCTTTGCAGAAATGGCCAAGATTGACTTTGATTGGTTAATTTTCATCACGATCACACTGGTTCAGTCAGAATTATCAAAAAGTTATTTTTTCTCTGGTGGGTTTATCTCGCTTTTTCAAAAGAAAAGTTAGGACCTCTGAGGTCATCAATAGAGGATGGCCATATACCAGGTGTCAGAATCTAAGTCTCAAACGTTGCACAAAATGATCTACGGCCAAAGTTGTTCGAAAAATGGTGAACAGCAAAGAGGAATTCAAAAAGTTGAAAATTGCTAAAAATAATATAAGTCTGGAAACCTTGGACGCCTTACCTCAAGGAGGGTGCCTAGGCTTCAATGCCTTAAAATATTTTTAGTTTATGTTTGTCAAGCATATGAATACTGTCAACACATCAGCAACGGTGATTGCGGTCAACGCAGTCGACGAGGCAGTGTATGCAAAGCACAAGAAGAGAGAGAATCTTCACAAAGTTTCTAACACTAGAGCACAAAAGTGTCGCTGCAAGCCAGGGGCGCCCATGATTTCAAGGAGTCAAATATAGTTGTTAGGGTTTGCAGTTTTGGGGGTCCTCTTCAGAATTCTGCAGGCTTTCTAACAAATCTAGCATCCAGTTCATGAGATCTATCAAATGCTTGCAAACAAAAATCAAACAGAAAGTGTTAAAAGTTAAAGAAAATTAAGAAACTAAAAAATGGCTAAGTATAGAGCACAAAAGTGCCCTTGCTAGCCAGGGGCGCCCAACTTTTTGAGCCATCAGATACAGTTTTCAGATTTCACAACTCCCAAGAACTTCATCCCAAATTTCATTAGGTTTCGCGACGAGTCCGTCAGCAGGTTCATCAGAGCAGTCAAGTGACCAGAATTGCAGATCAAACTAAAGCGTTTCATCAGAGCAGTCAAGTGACCAGAATTGCAGATCAAACTAAAGCGTTTCATCAAGAGCTGCAAAGTGAAAATAGTATCTTCTGCACACATGGGCACCCTAGTCAGCTAGGGGTGCCTAGGAATTTGAGCCCTCTGAAACAGTTATTAGATTTGCAAAACAGTTATTAGATTTTGCAAAATTGATCACTCTTTTTGGAATTCTTCAAGCTTTCCATTGAATATCTCAGCCTGACCACGAGATTCATCAATCACCGACAATTGCAAATCAAAGCACGGGAGACAAATTGGAGAAGTTGAAAATCATTAAAAAGTTGTTAACTCTAGAGCACAAAAGCGCCCCTTCTAGCCAAGAGCGCCTAAGATTGTAACCCATCAAAACCACTTTTTAGGGTTTGATACCTCCAAGAGAACCTTCTTGGATTTAGTCCAGCTTTGCAACCAATCCATCTGCCAGCTCAGAATACCTATCAAACGCCGACAATTGAAGATCAAACGGAGGCATTTTATCAAAGGAAAATATGAAAAGTTGGAAAATTTGCTAACTATGGTGATGTAAAGCACCCCAGTGAGTCAAAGGCACCCAAAATAGAAAGCAGTCAGATGCGGGATCAGAAGTTGGTGTGAGGTATCAATCTCCTCAGAGTTATTAGGCTTGCTAGATCAATTCACTTTCAGTTTCAATTGTTAGTAGACTAGCAAGAAAACAGTGCCCAAACAGGGGGTATTAGTCACCAAAGAGGCGATTCAACAAGCAAAATTTTGAAAACTTCAAAAAAATATTCCAACACTGCAAACTTGGATGCCTTATCTCAAGGAAGCGCCCAAGTCAACTTGAGTTACAAATATTTGAAAGATGTCTTCATGCCTTTGTCGCCCTATTTTTTATGCATTCTTTGAGTTAACAGATATTTTCTCGGGATAACTCCTAAATTAGGGTTTTTGCGAGTTAACCGCTTCTTCCACCTCCAAACTTTATTTAAGAAGCATTTGGGCGTCCATACTTCATTATTTTGCAGGTTAGCTTCAACGAGCAAACACATAATTTCTTCTCAATAGCAATTGAAGGATCAAACGAAGGGGGTTTTAGACTGTTGTTACAGTCTGATATAATGTATATCAAACCTCTAAAACTTGTAATCGGATCTGATATAGTTGAAAAAAAAGGGGTTCAATTGAGTTGCAATTGTTGTCTTTCACTTATGCAATAGTTCTCTTTCATTTCTATGCTTTCCTCTATGATTTTGCAATGAAGAAACAAGCAATGAAACTCAAACAAACAATCAGCAAAACCAAATCAGACCACTTAAGACAACTGTTTGACATTATGGCAAGAGAGCAAAACTGAAAAATTCAGGGTAGAATTGGTAAGGGATCTTTCACCCTCTCACACAACAACTATTATATAAGACTACAGAAATCATGATAGGTGATCCCCCATGACTGATAATAACGCACTTAGTTAGCCAATCAATATTGATAAGATTATGGATTATGTTGCATTTCTTAATTTTGTTTACAAATCCAAACCAATAATATCAGTTCAACTCTTAAACATTTAAATGATTTTTGTAATGAAATTTGTAGAAAGAATATCAGATAGGAAGCATACCAAGCCAGATATCAGGTTTAATATCCCTAAAAGGAAGATTAAACCTCACTTGGCTTCTTGTATCCCAAGCCAATCCACCCACTCCAGTAACTTGAAGAAGATTAATGTCTGGTATCAAAAGGTGACTCTGACCACCTATTTTTCCAAGAAACTTTTGCACACGTAATTGAATATGTTCGAAGGATCCCATCTGTATGATATAACAAGATCAGGAAAACAAATGTAGACAACTCACACTACAAAAAATACATCCTGAGCCAACAAAAGATTCATCAAAGAAATGAATGAACTTAAACATTGCTGATTTTATAAAGATAGAAGGTTCCTATATCCAATGCTTTGTCTCAAGAAACACAATTTACATTATGAGACTGAGTAGTTATAATCAGTATGGAAAAAATACCATTATACTAGAATGTGGAAAGCAAATCAAGGTAAGACAACATTAAGAATCCAAGAAATTTGAGGGGCAATGTCTGCTTAACAATTTTAAGATTTAAAAACTTCATATTTTCAACTTAAGATTAATATCTCAAACAATTAAATATCGTTAAATGTTATTCAACCAGTCAAATTCAGGATCAAATACTTTCTGAGATGGTTAGCATCAATGTTGAAGACAGAAAAAGAAAATTATGCAAACATAGAAAAATTCAATTTCATCCAATCATGAAGGCATCATCCATAAAAGCAAAAATCATTTTGAATCAATCATCACTCCTCGCAACAACAAAATAATTGCACAAGTAACAGAAACAAAGTAAAGGTCAAACGAATGAAGTTGGATATTTAAGTGCTCAATGCTATTCTCGAATATTGTTTATTTCTGGGCTGATAAAAAGAATTTCCTTCCTAGAGGTAACAAGTTCTCATTTGCAGGGGAGGATATTGTTTCCTCGAAGAAAGAATACTAATGATGTACACCAATATTAATTGATATAAAGAAATTAATAAGTTTTACTACTAAGGTCAGCCTTCACTATCAAAAAAATTATCCTTATCATTATTAATATTCAGCTTAGTTTGTGTCGTTACATTCTCATTACTAGTGAACTAATTTTTCATAAGCTTGACATGTAGAAAAGCTTCCTACATCCTCATGCAAAACAAATAAAACGAAGCTAGTTTAGAATAGTTATTTGAAAGTTTGCGTTTCTTTTAAATCGCAAAATTCTCCGATGTTAAGTCTCACATTATCCCAGATGTGTATAATGTTTTTTCCTCTTTGCTTCAGAAGTTCTAATGGCTTGGCCATCCCACCATAACCATACAATATTTATACTGCAAAGCAACTGCAGATATAACGAATGGTGCTAAAGTATAATAAAAAAACCTATACCAAGAAAAACCTAACCACAGATAACCTTTCAGTAGGGCAAAAATAGAGAGCAAAACCAAACCTATAATATTATAATAAGACTACAAGGCTAAAAGCACCCACAGCAAGAAATAAAAATCAGTATTGAGTTTACTGGAATTTGAAACAAACAACCTGGTTTTGCACTGGCACAAAGACAACATAATAGCAGATTGGAGAACAATAAGAATCAGAACGAATGAGAAACTAAATGACTGGACTGCAAAGTGGCTATCACCAGCAGAAAAGATTCAATTGATCAAACCAGTATTGCAATCAATAACATTTTATTTCCTCCCATTACTTCCTGAACCTATGCCAGTTCATACAGAACTTGTCTGTGTTCCATATCAATTCAAATATCCTGCAATTTCCAGGAATAAGACAACAAAGCTGATAAATGGAGAAGGAAAGAATGTTGGCGACCTCCAACCTTAAATAAATTTCTAACAATGAGATTTAACTTCTACATTAAAGGAAAACCTCAAAGCAAAAATCGAGTACACTAATCATCCAAAAGTACATGCTAGAACCACAACCTGACTTGTAAATTCAGTGCAGAGCAGCTAATAGACTCTCGAATAAATCTGTTGGCTTTAAAATGTTATTATGTACTTAAGCAAGGGATAGGACAAGTATACCAACCTGAATTTGAGTTGCATGTATTTCTCTCACTCGAGCATTTTTTCTGTGCATTCCACTAGATGAAAATCGATTGGCACCAGAAATACTTTTTGAAGCACCACTTGTAGTCACTTCTCTTGATTCAGACTGAACCAAATAAGGATTGAAGTATGGAATAATATGTGGAAGCCATGGTTCAAGCATTTTAGGATGAAGTCGATGCCAATTCTCAAGAGAGTTGATTGCAACCATTGCCAAAGGGAAATGCTTGATATAGTCAAGAAAATAACAAAACATAAATCAATTATAAATACTGCATTGTCGTCACAAACATTTGCGAGGGAAGCTGATTCAACAACACATATGATGTAAATGAACTAGATGTCATGACTTGAGCATTTCTCATCATCAACCATTATTGCGAATAAATTTCTAAACATCAGCATCCATTATTGCAGGCAGATCCCTGAAAAAGATTACTTAGAAATCCCATTTACAACATTTAGATTAAACTAAATGCAAATATACCATTTAGACTAGAAATGAATTAAACTGGCACTCACAGCAATCCTTCCATGACCTTCGAATTATACTTACAAAAAGTTCATTTTAGACATCAAACAACAGATTACAAGCTGGTCCAAAACTTGCACGTGAATTGGCTTCAAAGATAACTTAAGCGAGCTTTATTTGAGTGCAAACCAGCATGCAAAAGAAATCTTCCTTTAGACATTCCAGTATGAATGCTAGAAAGATAATTTTTCAGAAATTTCTGTGTATGAAAAATCTACTATACTTGTTTTCTCACCTATCTATGTATATTTATTGCTGAAATTTTAGACTGAAGGAGATTTCTCAACCACTAAAACTTAATAGTAATGGAAAAACTTGATAAAAACAAACTGTATTATAGGTGCTGAACATTCTATGTTAATCAAAGCTTTAGATGTATTGTGGTAAACTAAACTCCTCATGGACTCTCCTTGTCATCAATTATAATAGTTTTGGCATTTTCTCAAGCCTCTCATGTAATATATCTTTAAAAGGAAACTCCAAAATGCTGCATTTCCTCCAAAGATTAAACCTAGCCGTTATCTAGCAAAGGGAAAGGTCTTGAAAGTAAAATGGAAACCATCCCATTATCCTGAGCTAGACAAAAGCAGTTAGAAGTCACACAATTACCAGGATCTGTTTTAGGCTTTGCTCTTGCTGGAATAGATGATTTGAGCACAGCCTGTTTCCTTGCAACCTCAAGAATCTGATCTAGCTCTTCTGGATGATCCTGAAGATATTCCAGTTGCGATATTTGTACCTTGGTCTTCGTCATGGAAGCTACGATGTCAAAATTTGCTGAAGACGTCTCTTGAGCAACTGGCATAGCAATCTCATGTGAAGATTTGGGTTTAGAAGTGAGAGGCACTTCTTCACCCTCTTCATTTGATTTCCGCCTTTCTTCTTCTTCTTTCTGTGCTTTGAAGTGTTGATCACGTGTAAACACAGGAGGAGCGTACTGACAGTATTCTTCTTCTTGTTCTTCTTGATTTACGGGTCCTTTATCAAAATATCTCGTAGCGGAGTCGCCATTGAAGTTGTCCGTCTGTCGTGAGACAACATTCGAACTTGGTGTTGGTACAAAACTAGAATTGGGAGCAACTTCAATGTATCCCATGATTTGGATCATTCTCAGGTTCTCTAGACATGTGGATCCAAAATGTGCATCATTGTCGTGGAAAGGACAAAATACTGCACTACATGCAACTTCAATCATTGATCTTGGTGGAGATGTTGGCAACCGTGGCTGAAGATTGTCTCTCTTTGGCTGGTACGGTTGTTGAACTAGAGATCTGATAGAATCTATTTTCATCAAGCCGGAAGTGATCATATTATCCTCCAACTTGATAACGTGTTCTTGCACACTCTTCAATTCTGTTTCATTGGTTGTCTTGAGGAAGAAGGCTATCTCTAATGGAAGAGAATTTATGAAACAACTTATCAAAATCTTCGGTGATGGATCGAGTGTAGAAGAAACTCTTGCAACAAGACGATTAATTCTTGCTACAAAATCCCTCATTTGTTATTTGTGCTCCATCTTTGAATTTGTGAGCTGGGCGAACAACAGGTGACTATCTTCAGCGGGCTTGGATCTCGCCAAAAATTTCTTGCTCATAATTGCCCAACTTGTGATACTATCTGGCGCCAAGTGATTGAACCAGTTGGTAGCATTTCCCGCTAGAGTCTCAACAAAGAGACGCACTGCAATGTCTTCATGTTCTACGTGCAAATTGGCGCAAGCCGTTGTGAACGCAGAAAAATGGTCCTCCGGTTGTTGAGTTCCATCGCCATGAAACCAGGGAAAGCACTTCCTTGACCCTTTAGGTAACTCATAATTTACCTCAAAAGCGTAAGGTCCAATGTTATTACCCCAAGGTAGTGGGGGTGGGCGTCGCCTGTCAGCATTATTGTTATTATCATCCATTGCTTTTGTATGGATCATGCAATCGGATGCCAGAGTACAATTCCCGTGAAATTAAAGCATTTAGCTTTTCTTGAAATTTTCTTGCCTTGTGCCCCACGGTGGGCGCCAGAAAACTATTGGCGTAAAAACTAACACCTCTGGAGTGCAAGTTTGTACGGACAACTATGCACACTGCGTAATGAGTGCTCTTCAAATTAGGAGGGGAAGCTCCCTCGTACTGCGAACAAAATGCTTGAAAAAGTAAACTAAACTAATTCCTATCTTTTTGTCTCAGCTGAAAGAGGCACAAGGTTAAGAAAACCAAGAACGTTGCAGCTAAGGATTTTCTGGTTTCGCAAATCATTAACTACAACTAAACTAACTACTTCAAAACTATCCAGTTTCCTCAAGAAAATATAGCATGAGGTAATGGAGCAGGAATGTTCTATACGATAAACCTCAGGTACAGTTTCACAACGTGAAGGCAAGGTGGGCACAACTATTTGCTCGACTGGGAAGAAGTTTATTGGAAACGACAAATATACGATAAACCGGGTACAAACTCACAACGTGAAGGCAAGGTGGCACGACTATCTGCTTGTCTGAATAGGCTTATTACTCACACACATCACACGATAATCAAGTACAGATTCTCAACTTGAAGGCAAGGTGGCACAACTATCAGCTCAATCTAAACAAATTTATTGAATACAAAACACAAAGGATAGCCAACTAGGATAGTAAATTGCATAGACGACACGCATACAATTTACGATCAAACTAGCCACTATATCTAACTAAGACAAGCATTCACCATCATAATTGCATGAAACCCAAGTGGCATAACAATTCAATATAACAATAAATACTCATGAACAGATACAGAACGAGCAATATTACAGGCAAGGTAGGCACAGCATATATTTCTCTCTTGTGCAAAAGTTCTTGAACAGATACAATAATAGCAATACTACAGGCAAGGTGGGCACAACATGTATGCTATCACGCAAAAGTTATGTACAAATGAGCAAAAACTCTTATTTATAGACATCGAAAGGTGTAGGGAACCCTAAAATCACCTTGAGTCAACTATAGTCTTGCAATGCATGCAAGATTATTGCTAAACCCTAATAAAGCAAACTATACAGTTAATTGGAAAGCTACCATTAGTTAACCGAAACATCTAATCTAAAAAATGGATAATGTGCAGGCGTGCACATCCTTATTGAAAGCAAATTTAACTGGAACACTACCATCAATTAACATAAACCCTAAATGCAACTCCAAGTGAATAAAGCTAATCCCAGAATAGATATGCATGAGATGAGACAGCGAGTTAACTTGAAAAGGTAACACCAAGGTTAACTCCTGTGTGTAATGTCTATCCTGAGAGGTGGGAACTGAAGTCTACTGGTCGTGATCTCGAGCAACCAATCTCTCAACGAGATTGTTAACTGCATCACTGTCTAAAGGTCGTCACAATTCACTGCTTATCAGCAACTTGGGCAATCTTGGCAATCTTTGCACACTCAAACTAGCATTTCACTAACTAGTAACTTTGGCGGCTCCGGAACTGAAGTGATGACCACTATTTCTTCTACAGCTTTATGCTTTTGACGCTTTTGCATGACGAAACTGTGAGGTTTGACTATGCACACTCTAGTTGTGAGAAATGCAAATGAACTTGTTGCACATGCAAAATTCCAACGGTATCAACCCTCTAAACCGGCTTTGGAAGACAATCGGCCATACGAGGCATGCAACCATATGAATTTGAGTGACCACGCCTGTCAATCCTCTGAATGCACTTGATACAAATCTGTCTCAGCTTTTCTAATGCAGTCATGAATTAAGACCGATTTGGTCTTGAATTCAGTCTGCGTGAACTGCACTCTGAAAAACTCGCTTATTGACTGTGAACACGGCTATATTCTGACAACTTTTCTGGAAAGCTAAAAATTACCTGCTAAGGCTAAAAATAGCCTATCGAAGGGTAATTTTCAGCGAAAAATCTGAGATATGGGTTTTGTCCAAAAAAAGATTCTAAGACAACCCAGAACGTAAGAAATGCGAAAATCTGACTTATACTCGACCATGCAAGGAATTTTCAGTTGCAAAAATTAGAAACTCGAGAACTAATGCTCTGGAGTAAATTTTCCTGAAAAATTCTGGCACATGGGTTTTCTCGAGGAAGCTATTCTAAATAGACCCAGATGATTTGTTTTGCCAAAATTTTCCAATTCTTCAAACATGTGAAAGAATTTAAGACAAGAAATAGAAGATTTTGAGAAGAAAGACGTTTTTTGATGTTTTCCTTTGCCAAAATCGCCAATCTGCCTTAAAATTTGCTGATAATTTTGACTTGTACCTACAAAGAAAGTGTTTGATGTCTTCACCAATGATTGTTGATGAGAAATTCGCCCAACTCTGAAGGAAATTCGCCTTTGCTCTGAAGAATTACAAATTTGCTCAAGCTATGTGAATGAAATATGATGGCGCCATGAATAAATAGAGAAAATTCGCACCATAATGCTGACTGCAAGATTTAAAAACCTCGACTGAAATAGAAAGCTTCTAATTGGACCCCCTCCAGTTGAACTAATACTGATTCGGAGTCTAGAATAAAATAATAATAAAAATATTCATCATGCGTTTTTTAAATCCTAGCACAAAGAGGCACCAATTTGAGAAAATCGCCATTTAATGCTTTGACATGCAAAATAAATATTAAATATTATTTTATTCAGTTGACAAACCACGTAAAGCACTTGGATGGATTCGGCAAACTTCACCGATTTCGAAAAGTCCTCATTTGTCCTCATAGGCGTCCATTTGCTCAAGATATTATGATTTTTATTAACTTCCTACTTTGTAGCTAACTACAAAGTTACAACTGGCCATATTCAACACTGATTTTCGAGTGATCGGGTGACGCTGAGACTGACCAGGAATATTCATTGCGAAGCCTGCAGCGCAAGGAAGAAATGTCTACTGGGAGTCATCACTGCAAAATCCATCATTTAACACCTCAAAAAATTAGGCGCCCTTGATTAAATTGATTTTCAGACATCAGACTTGGCCATTTCTCGATTCTGCCATCTAACACTTCAAATGGCTGCTAACAGAAAATGATGAACCGTGTTGACTGGATGGTAGGCTCACTGCGTGACTAGAAGTATTCTGCATCCAAGGAATATACGCAAGGCACCTGAAAGCTACGTTAAAGACCCCAAAAGCAAGGGCACCCCTGGCCTGAAAAGGCTCAAACACCATTTTGACAAAAGTACAACACTCAACCAGATGCCCCTCTTTGACCTCTAATATCAAGAGTTGGGGTGACCAAATTCAAGCACCGTCTGTTTCAACGCGTAACCAGAAGGACCTACGAGAGATGCCTCTAGAGGCGATGAAGCAAGAAAACTGCTTCTAAGACCTTAAAGAGAAAGGCGCCTTTCCCAAGATGGAATATATGACCAAACTTGGCCATTTTCTGAGTTGTCTTCATTTTTCAGTATTTTGTAAAGACCTCGCATGTACGAGCGTTTGCCAAATCCCAGAGGCTGACGGCTGGGCTCGTTGGATAGCTGGAGTAATTGCGCTCAAGTCTCGTGAAGACTTCAAAAGCGAACAACTCCAAATGATAGGCCTAAAGGCTAAGCGCCCCTAGCCTACAAAGGCTACAGTGAATATTTCATGTTTCTCCACCCTCTGATTTATGTGCCTGGTAAAAAACTCTGCCACGATCTCTCAGACTATTGAATTGACAGGCTGACTGGTGTGTTGCGAAGCCGGACTGGAGTAGCAGAGATGTCAAGAAGACCTCATCTACAAACTGTATCATCTTAGAGGTCATCTTGAAGGGCGCCACTGAGCTACAGAGGCGCAATTTCACCATTTGAGAAATTTCTGTGATATGAACTCTCCTCGTAATCTCATCTTCTGACGTTAACTGCCGAAGCTCTAGGACTCGGATGACTGCATTCGATAGTTCGTCGGATAGGCAGACTTGTCGTGAAGAGATTAAATGCGTATACAATCAGGAATACCAAGATCTAACCCCCCTTTAAGAAGTGTGCCCTTGAGCTATAGGGGCACAAAAGTTGAAAAATGACAAGCTTCTGCAATCTGTAAACTCTGGAATCCTCAACTTCTGACGTCAGTTACCGAAGTTACGAGTCTCAGATAGCCTCGCAAGATAACTCATCGGATAACTGGGGTAATTTTGAAGAGATTAACTGTGTTCATGAGCATATGCCACAAAACCTGGGCCTTCAAAAAGAAGGGCGCCCCTGAGCTACAGGGGCACAATTTTGCTTTTCCTTGAGAAATCTTCAAAAATCGACCACTGAAATCTTCGTCTTGGTTACTAAAATGACCATACAAAGGCATAATTGTCGTTATGAAATGCTCCTCCATCGTGAAATGCTTCGTTCTAAGTCCCTGATCCAAGTTCTAATCAACAGGTACTGCCTTTGACTGACACAACATTGACAAAACTCCATGCTTGATATTGCCCAAAAACTATATGTGACATCATTTTAGCAAGGTTTAGACTCTTTTAAGCAAAATGCCTTGATGAAGCAAAAAAATTTGGTTTGGGTACAACACGTAGGAGAGTCAACAAGAACAAAAAGCTTCAAGAAAAGAACAAGATAAGTTGATTCAAATAGGAGCACTATCTAGTAAGTCTTCAAAATCCACTACCTTGATAACAAACCAATCTCAGGAGAGTCTGTAGAGCACAAAAATATACTGCGAGGGGGGGGTGTGAATCAATATATTAATAAATTTTTACCCTCTCAACTTTTGTCAACTTTAAACTCTAACACAATATCAACTATGCAATAATATAACAATATGAACAAGTTGACACCAAGATTTTACATGGAAACCCTTACGGGAGAGAACCACAGTACAAATGATGTACTTTATGAATTATATAAGTTTTACAATGAATGTAGGCACCAATCTACTTGAATCACCAACTCTCACACTTTAGTAGGCACCAACCTACAAGGAGCACCAACTCCTAAAGTTCGTAGGCACCAACCCCCGCTTGCCAAGCACCAACTCAGCAAAAATAATAACTTAAAGAACAATGTTCCACCTTCAATGTTGCTTCTACAACAAATGATGGACAATTAAGATCTCCTCTTCAATACCACTCTTCCTCTTGAATTTATCTTCCTTGAATGATCTCCAAATATCTTCATATATTTTCTTTTTCAATTCTTCATACAATGCTGCTTTAATAAATTGATATAATTACTTCCATATGTATTCCTTTTAGATCTGCTTATACTTCTTTCAAATCTGCATGTTCTTTGTCAAGTTTGCATTCATCAAGTATATATATCACCTTTATCCAAACTGTCCATATGTATTCCTTTTAGATCTGCTTATACTTCTTTCAAATCTGCATGTTCTTTGTCAAGTTTGCATTCATCAAGTATATATATCACCTTTATCCAAACTGTCTATATCCCTTATCAAATGTGGATCATGTAGTTTTCACAAATATGGCCATAGAATCTTCATAAATCTGCTCATACACTCTTCACAATTCCTTCACAAATCTGCAAATATACTTCTTAATATCTGTTCTTCTAAATCTCTTGATCTGCTATGAAGAATTCTTCAAAAATCTGCCTTCAAGTCTGCTAAGATCTGATCATAAACCTGTCTTAATGCCTTCATCAAGTCAATCATGAAATAGCATATTACTCCCTTTTTGAATTTGTACTTATTACTTCCTTAAAACTGTATAGAGCTCCTTTTTATCTGCCTTTATATATTCCTCAATTCTGAAATATTTTTCTCTCAAATCTTCCTTCTTATTCTCTTCCACACACACTCACATCCTCTTCACAAATTTTCTTCTCTCTACGTATGAAACCTTTGGTGTATATGAATTATATCTTTCCCACACCACACACAACACTCCACACAACCTCTACATATTTATACCTCTTCTTTGATCCTTAAGAGAGGCGTCCCTATTGAAGGAATCTGTCTAGTGTTTAATAAAAACAACTCTTCATAAGCTTGTGCCTCTTCCATACAAATCGTAACCTTTCATTAATATATTTCATTAATAGATCTCAAGGATTGTACCACTTTGTTTACCAAACAGCACCTCTATATTCATGATTTATTTAATACAAGTCTTTGTCTAACATCCTTTGTCTTTTATGGGCACCACTTTATTTGATCAAACATCTTCTAATATTCTTTAGAATCGCAGCCTTTTGTTTTAAAAGAAACTTTTAATCGCACCTCTTGATACATCTGATTTTTCTTTATGAAAACAAATTGTGCCTTTTTAGTTTGTCTTTTTCTGACTTTTGTCCTTTCTTTATTTTGTCTTTTGTGATTCGTCTTTTTGAACCTTTTTAATTTAATCTGTTTTCTTCTTCCCAAAACGTGGCACTTCATTTGAAGAAATTAATTTAATTTAATCTGTTTTCTTCTTTTATTGAAGAAATTAAATCTATTTTCTGACTTTTTAATTTAATCTGTTTTCTTCTTTTATTGAAGAAATTAAAAGTGAAACTCCATTACTTACCGTGTCAATCATTTCCTTCTTGAACAGAAATCTACAAACTATTGTTTTGGCATCGATGATATGTCTCCAAGGTATCTATCATGCTCATTTGTTTATGTCTGAGACTTCTAGTCTTTCCTCTTTAGAACCGAATTAGCAGCATTCACACTCTTGAACATATGTAAATGCCTTTTCCATAATAGTTCATAATCACTTATAACCTGAACAACTTCAACGCAAGACACATGGGTGCAGTTTCAGCAAGTAGCTAATATAGTTCCTCATCCTTCACAATAAATACAGTCCTCCTTGTATCATAGAAGAATGATTTCCATCTGTATCTATATTTTCAGAATAAGCCCAATTTAATTCAAGAATCAATCTTCACAAGAATACTTCTTGTTAACTATATGTTCTTGCTCTACTATACTTGGATCTCTTCTTTGACATCAAAAACAACTCCGTCTTCTCAATTTTGACACCAATGACAACATTTACAACAATCTCCCCCTTTGTCATTGATGGCAACATATTCTTCCTCATCTCTTCTAACTCTTCCCCATTCTATTTCTCCCCCTTTGACATCAATGGCAAAGGGATATTCATCAAGATTCTATCAATGAATGTATCATTAGAAACATCTAATTATGTACTCTCATCAAATGCACAAGAATACACTTCTCCCTCTCTCAGAGATTCTCTAGTACACCCCTAGCAAGGATTCTTTCATGCTCCCCCTTGCTCTGATACTCCTCTTTCTTCGATGTTGAAAGTCTTCAATTCATTACATGGGTTACGAATATGCAATCTTTTCATCATCTAGATACCAATCAACTTTGACATCAATGACAACATTTCCAACAAAGTCAACACTAACCAAAGGCTTCAAGAAAACAGGAGAAGAAGCCAAAGACATCTACACAAAAATCCTCCTCTACTACTCCAAAGGAGGTCAATTGAGAAAATGGAGGGGAGAATGCACTCACTATAAAGCAAAAGGAGGGCATGATGCATCTAAGTGTGCATCTGAAATATACCGAACCAATTTTTTCAATTTTGTAAATGAACACAGCAATGCAGAAGCACCCGTTAGGGTTAGTTCAATTAAACCAGCAGTTACAAATAACTCGTTGCCAAGAATGCGCACTCAATCTCAACAAAAGAGAGGCTGTCATATGGCAAGAGGATCGTCAGTACATTAATTCAAACTGCAACTGAAAGTAACTCTAACCAAGAATGTGTCCAAGATGGATGAACATATGGTCAGAGGATCCCTATCAACTACAATGCTGAAAGTAACTCGACGCCAAGAATGTGCTTTCCAACCCAGAGTGGGAGGTAGCTACCATATGGCGAAGCAATTACATGAAATACAATACTGGAAATGGAACTCAACGCCAAGTATGTGCACTCTTATCCAAGATGGATAGGCGCTATCATATGACGGAGCAACTAAAAAGTAAATACAATAGACTGAGCAAGGATCAGTCTCTTCCACGAAATGTGGGAAATGTAGATTTCTTAAGCAAGTAAATAGGTGGCATAGCCAGCCTCTTCCACTAATAGTGGGAAATATAATAAAGAGCTTACAAATGTGAATATTGGCTGGTTAGTACTACTAACAGCCTTACAATGTAATATATCTCCTGCAAGCACGATGGCTTAGAATGATAATCAAACTACTGAAATGTAGAGCTGCTCGAGAATGATTAATATGACTAAGACAGACAATCCCAGCCCTATTAATAATTTTACTAAGTCTGATATGACAGACCTGCAGTTAAAAATGGTCAAACCAGCAACTCCAGAACTCACTTAAATGCTCATATCTCTCTCAATACTCACTCATTTAACTTGAAATCAGTTGCAAAACATTCTAATGATGATGACAATGAAGATGAATCACAAAAACTCCTCACAAGACCCCTATTTATTTTGCACGACTTCCAAAGCACTTACAAAGTGAAATTGCCTGCAAGCAAGGGCGATTTACTTTAGATAATTCATAGACTTCAAATAAAATTCTGGAAACTTGCACATATGGTCGCCCTACATAGGAAAATAGATTGGAACAGTACCCAGAACAATATTATTTCTGTTTCTTGAGTTGTGAGTAAAAACAACCTACAGCCATACAAACCAGCAACTCTAAAATTGACAGAAAATACAATAACTCAACTACAGAATGTGAGAAGAACCAACTACAATGAAAGGAAACCAACTACAACTAAACCTCTCAACTAGTTGTTGTCTTTCAAGCAAGAAGAAGAGCCAAGCTAGGAGGCTTACATTCCTCGAAGCAATCCCAAAGCCAATCCGGCAGCATAACTTTGCAAATTCATCAGATAAACAAAATGAGGACCCCGAGCTCCAATTTATAACTTTAGAAGAGCTTTCTAGAAACCTCCAAGAAGGGCGCCACCTCAAAGATTCTTTTAGGTCATTGACTTGTCTTTTGTCTTCACCCTCAGGATGGCGTACTTGCTTAAGAAGATAAATTTCACTTTTTAAATAAAATATTTGGCTCACCCAAAGTTGGCGTCCAAACTCCTTGAGCAATATTTGGCTTTAGAAATATTAAAATATTTCCTCCATGTGAAAATACCCTTCAATGTCCCCCTTTTAAACATAATATTAATTCATGATGCTAGAACAAGGAATTATAATGTTAAATTATAACATTATAATATAAAATATCTTGTATCACCATGGAAATGCATCAGAAGCCAAATTCAACCATACTATTTGAACAGACTGCCATAGTGAAGCCTACTGATTAGGAGTCAACAAGTCAACTGCTAAAAATAGAATTTACTAAAAATAGTAAATCCATGTAATTGCTCAGATTGCCGAACAGAAACTACCAACGCGAAGCTCTCAAAAAACCCAGAAGGAATCTGCAATTCAAGTTCAACATTTCCAAGTGCAAGCTCCGCAAAAAGACGAAAATGTCCTCCAAGAAGCTTGGAAACCCTGATTCGAGCTTCTGCTTAGCCTACTGAAATATACCGAGCCAAATTTTTTTCGATTTTCAATTGCAAGTTACAATTAACAAGCACCCGTTAAGGTTAGCCCAAAAACCAAAACGATGCTGAAAGCAACTCTAACCAGAATGTACACCAGGATCCCGATGTGGGCAAGGTGTGAGCATTGGTCAAAGGATCTTAAAGGAAATGCTGAAACAAGAACTCTAACCAAGAAATGCGTCGGCGAACGACGAGCATATGGTCAGAGGATCCCTATCTATTGCAATACTGAAAACAACTCGACACCAAGTATGTGCTACTCAATCCATGATGGAGATGAGGCGACCATATGGCGGAGACTTATGAAAGTACAATGCAAATCAAGTAAATAGGTGGTAAGCCAACCTCTTCCACTTATTCAGTGGGCAGTTACAAACATCAGATTAACAGGAATAAGAAGGATGCTGACAGTACTACTATTCAGCTTACAATATCAGAGATTTATCTGTTAAGCACAAGATAAGAGTGTCTTCAATGATGCAACAATGTATAATGCTATCCTTAAATTCCCTGAATGTCTTTCCTTCCAAAACCAAACTCAAATGACGTATTCTTTGCAAGCCGTTATGACAGAGTAAGGACTGAAAACTGATAACCAGCAGTACAGTAACTCAAAGATATGCTCACAACTCTCTCACTACCTACCCAAAATGCATGATATCTGATGCAAACAACTCCTATGATGAAGGCGCCTATGATGAAGACACAAAACAGAGCCTAAATGCTATTATTTATTTTCTGCACAAATCCCAAGGCATCAAGTATGGTACGGCCCAGCAAGAGGGGCGACATCCTTTAATAAATTCAAGTTCTTCAATAAAAAAACTGCAAATTGGTGCAAAGGGGCGCCCACCCTAGACAAGAAGAAATAAGCAACACCCAGAATGATATCTTTTTCAATTTTTGAAATATGAATGAAAACTACAATCTGCTATGTTCTCAGCAACTCCAGAGAATAACATGAAATGCAAATAACTGAACTACAAATGCATTAACTCACAACAAAGCAATCCTCACTACAAAAATCCACTCAAAACAATCAAACCTCTCCACTAGGTGCTGTCTCACAAGCACAAAGTTGAGCCAAGCTAGGAGGCATTCATTCCTCGAAGCAATCCACTCACCATTTCGGCAACATAACTTTACTCAAGATGTCAGATGATGCAAATGAAGACCAAGACCTCTTTTTATAACCTTGTGATGACTTTCCAGAAGCTTCTAGAAACCCTAACTTTCAAATTTGAATTTTCACCTTTCCCTCCAAAGATGGCGTCCCTTTTGTCTTGATGCAAATTTGACTTTTTAATTTAAAATAATCTTCACCAAAGATGGGCGTCCCTTTTCAAGCAATTGATTTGAACCTTTTAGGAAATATAAAAATACCTTCATGAGGCGCCACCCCTCAAGGTCCCCCTTTTAAGAACAACTTAAGTTGTTTTCACTAGACCAAGGGTCATAACATTAAAATATAACTTTTAAAATATAATATTTTAAATCAACTGGACAAATCTCACCAAAAATGCTTCCCAAGGTCAAGATAGAACAAACCAACTGAAATGATTGAAGATGAGAGCCAACCAAGCCGAAGCCAACAAGACCACTGCCAGAAATAGAATTTACTAAAAATAGTAAATTCATGAAAGTGCTCAGAATGCCAAGAAGAACACATCTCCGAAAAGCTCACGAAAAACCCAGAAGGAATCCACAGTTCAATCACCCATCCACGAGCCAAAGAAATCACTAACCAAGAAACCCTAATTTCCACCACCGAGAAGCCTACGGGTCTCCAGAATAGGCCAACAGTCAATCAGGAAAGTCATACTCGAGAAGGGGACATTACACCTACAAGTTCCCAGAAATAGGCTAAATCCAAATGAAGAGCGTAGGACTAAATTGGGGACATTACAGCATCTCCCTCCTCCAAAACTAGGAAAGGGAAAGCATGTGATGAGCCCAACTGGCTCCTCTTCAAACCCCTGTTGTTTTAATTATCTTTTTGTGTTCTTTTGAGTTTTTTAAGAAAGTTTATAGAGAGAAATAGAAGGGGCGCAACATATAATTGCTCATAGAACTCAAATCTGAACTAGAATTGACAAAATGAAATTGCAGAAGGTATTAAATAACCATAACAATGAGATTACATGTTTCAAACATACCCGAAATGCTCCAGATTATTTAATTAAGAAAATAAGTCCAATTGCCAACTATGAATGGAGTAAACTGACAATTCCAAGCGTAGGATGCAATAGAATGCAACCTCCAGCCTAAAACTGAAGTAGATGAAGGGAACAAGCTAGGCGCCAAAGAAGAATATGCAAAACCCTCAAAGAAGAAGGTGTTTCTTCTCCAGAACTCCCACGCACTTGCCTGAAGAGCTACACAGAACAAAGGAAAATCACGTCCTCAACCAAGAAGTACGGCCAAGAAGCTGATCAAACCTCCTAATGAAGAAAGAAGCCAATCTCTCAACTCATCCTACCTTTTATTGAAGAAACTACTAAATACTGCACAAAAATTTTCATTGAAGCACTGTAGAACTCCTAAATTGAAGCCCCTGTGGTTGCAATCATTCAACTGATCTTTCACAGTCTCACAATCACAGATCTGTGAAGAGTTTTCGTTCTCCAGAGATAAACAATCCTGAAACCCTTGTCTCAGAGGAAACCAAGCTCAAGACCAGCGAAAGAAGAAAATATCAAATAATCAATGAATGAGTTCGATTTTTCCCTTTGGTTGCTTATAAACCCCAAAAGGCACACATCTCCAAAAAGTGACGCTAATTTCACTTTAAAATACATTTAAAATGTATTTAAAACATTTCAATAGTCAATGCATTAATAAATGGGCGCCCCTTCTAATAAAGTGTTATAATTTTTCACTTAAATAAATTTAAGTGAATTCTTTATTATAAAGTCAATTCAACTTTATAATATTCCATTAAATAAAGTTAAAACACTTCAATTTCACAAGAATATTAATATCTCGCTCATAACTTGTCGTATTGACGTGCCATCAAAAGCTGTCAATCACTGAACTGCCAAGGCTTGCTGTGAGCCAAACACTGAAGTCAAAGGATGAGAACGACAAAACCCATCAAATAATGCCACTGACCCTCTAACCCAACCCATTAGCGTACAAGAGTTTAAGTAATAGGCTAACCACCATCAAACACGATCATACCGAAAAAGGGGACATTACAAAGCAAAAGCTCTCATAGCCATTATCTCTTCATCATCTTCAAAAACTTGGATATTTGATTCAAGTGTCATGGACCACATAGCTTCATCGAAGGATCAATTCTCTACGTTTGAGTCATATGCTACTATGACTATATCTATCTGTGATGATTCAATAGTGGATTTTGAAGGGTCAGGCTCAATTGATATGGATGGTGGGCAATTCAACAATGTTCTTGTGTACCTTCCTAGTCTTCAAGCTTACCCTTCATCTACTAGATTACTCATACAAGTTCAATGAAGTGAGTTGAGTTTACTCTAGACAGAGTCACAATTTGGAATCTAGAAGATGATTCCCCAATTGCCCTTGGAAAGGTTGAGCATAAGGCACACTTGTACAACTTTTTACACTTTGTGCCCAAGTCACCTTCCAAGGCTCTTCATACTCACTTGAATTATGTGGGTAAGCTATGGATGAGTGGTAAGTTATGGATGTGCCTTAAGCAAGCATCTTGAAGAAAAATATGACAAAGGCTTAGAGAACTTCAAAAACCCTTGAGTTGATTCATAGGGATCTTGTGGATCTCTTTCCTAACTTGTCATTTAGCAAATACAATTTATCATGCTTCACAAGTCTATTTAATTCGCAAGAAGAATGAAGTGTTTTCCATGTTTCAACACTTCGAGGCCTTTGTTGAGAAATAGACAAGCAAGGACATCAATAAACTTCACATTGAAAATGGAAAGGAGTATGTCAACAAACAATTTGAGGACTTCTATTCTACCAAAAGAATTTGTCTTTGTCATATTGTTTTGTATAGCCCATAGCAGAAAGGAAGAATAGAACCTTGAAAGAAATGGAAAACTGCATATACAGTCATGATTATTTGCACCATAGTACTAGGTTGAGGCAATAAATTCTGCTAAATACATAGAAAATTGCACTCAACACAAAACCTTGGAAGGCATCACTCCACTTGAGCTTGGAGTTGTCACAAGCCGTCAATTAAGCACCTAAGATGTTTTGGATTTCAAGCTTGGGCCCACATATCTTCAAAGAAACACAAGAACATGGAATGTCAAAGCTACCCTCACCTCAGAGCCCCAAGGACTCCAAATACAAACCTAATTAAAGATAGTGACAATTAGGACTTATTAGCATAAAAATATTATCCTTGCTCTAGGATTTTTTTAATTTTTTAAATTTCATCTTAAACCTTCAAACATAAAACAACTCACAGGGATACTTTCAAATTTCCAAACAAGAACTCAAAAAACTCAAAACTTTCTACCAAAGGATCATACCCTAAAATGTGAAATGTAGAGTAAGTACAGTTATGAAGGAAAATACTAATTTTAACTGTAAAGCACTGTCAAAAAGTTTTCAGCTTGGAAATGCAATACAGAAGAAAAAAGGATAAACAAGCCCATTCTTCTTGGAGAGCGATAAATAAGAAATCCAAAGACATGACATCAGCACAAGGAATAAAAAACAAACAATCTTGAATAGAAGATGCATATTGAATTGGCTACTAGACTCTACAGAACTCAATAGCCAATTCCCACATAATGTTCATCTTCTCCTATTCAAATATCAAAGTTCTTTCACTTGTCTTAAAAAAAATACAATCTTCACCAAGTTGAAACTTTTGAATTCCCTAACAGCTAATCCACTTAAAAGCTAAATTAATTTATCAAACATAATTTACCCATGGAGGACCATTACTCATTCAGGAAATCACAAAGACACTAACAAATAAAAGTTAGATAAAAACATACTACTGAAAAATCCACACTGAAAGATTATATTATTACAAACAAAAAGGCAAGGATATCTTAGTCCAATTTTCAGGGCATTGATTGTTGGTGCCACCAAGAATTCAATGTCCATAACAGGAGGAGGAGCAGACAAGCAAAGGTGCAAGCATGAAGCAAACAGTTCAAGTTTATACCTCCTACTAGCCACAAGCACCTCTTGTAAATATTTACGAAATAAATTTTTACAAAGATCTCGATCTTGTTGTGACACTAAGTCACCAACCATAGAATCTTCTGCAAGTGGATTATTAATCTGTAATAGAAAACAACTTCTATTAGCATATATTGTGAGTGAAGTCAACTCTACTAACAAGGTAATGCTAGTGAAGATAAAAACAATCCACGGACGCATTAAATAACAATAAACAAAGAGCTCATCTAAATAAAAGAATATGAGAATTAAAGCAAATAATCTCCACTACAACTTATGAAACAAGTCTTCCTCTTGCTCGCCAACAATACCTCATTTTCATTGCTCGTGACTTTCATGATTGGAATCGACTCCAATTTTCCAAAGTAGGCTCTCTCTTCAGCTTTATGTATGGAAATGGCAAGAAGTTTATAAAAGCCACTAATAAGAGGATACTGACTTGAAAGCTCAACTAGGAACCGTCCAAAAGGATAAACCCATTTCAAGAACAGGTTAATAAAATCACTGCAACCAATAATGAATGTATGTTTAGGAGAATGCATTGTTTCTTACAGTGTTCTTGTTTCACATTTACACATATATTCCTTTTATTAAAAAGCAAACAAAAATTTAAAATCAGATCAGAACATAGAAGATTCTATAAGCCAACATAAATGACCTGCATTTAATAAGTAACAACCTTTATCTATTTTTTTACTATAAACCTTCAATATAAGGAAGTTGAACAATTTCTCATGCACACTATCAAGTGACAAAAACATACTCTAATTTAAAAATCCGTATACATTAGAAGGAAAGAGACATTACTCTGAATAGAATATACACAATATATATGCTTTAGGTAACCAAGATGATGCAGAACTGAACCTAAAAACAAAAAGGATAACATCAAAACTCACCGGGATAAAAATTCTTGGACAAATTCTACCTGTTAAAACCAATTTACCATCCTTAGCAGTTTGTTAGAAAAAACTTGAATCTTTAACTCTCCACACACAAATGACACCTTCAAGTAATATTTTCTCACCAAATTCAGAAATTTCCTCATTTGTAAAGGATCTAATGGCTCAATGAACTCCCCTTCACCTTCATTTCCCGATGCATCAGTCGCCAAATCTGAATTAGACTTCAACTATAACCATCAGTGCAATGCAAAAATAACGTGGTGCTAACATTAATCTTATACTTCTCAACAAATCATTTTTGAACTTTCTAAACAAACATAATGGGCAGGAAAAAAAACAATTGTCACTTGTGATAAAAGAGGAACACTATTATGCAGATATAAACAGCTGATCAAGTACAACTTGACATAATAATGGACAAATCCAATGACCCACTCATAACAAGCCTTAAAGAGTATTGCATACTTAATCCATGTATACTCCAGAAGCACCTAGAAATGCTTGCCTTATAGAATTATGAATTCTTCTAACTATATTTTTGCAACCACCAGGAAAAACAAGATCTCAAAATCAAAATTTGCACAAGGAGCTTCCTGAGACCTAAAACCACCTTGATGTGACTATTTGCAAGCTAAGGGTCACATTGAACTATTTTCCTAAAACAAAGCTCTTACAACTGTGACATTATTGATAACTTCCACTGAAAGAAAGACAATGAGAGATCGGGGATCCAGATTGGCAAACATAAGGAATCGCTGTGGTGATATGCAATAAAATCAGTAAATGATGGCATAATTAAAAACAGAAGAGTCAATTGTTATCACCTAAGTGTTTCACCTCGGTCAAACAATGAAAAATGTGGCCAAATTATCATTATAATTTAGAGGATTAAGATATAATAGGCCTTGAAATTGATTATTATTCATTATATGTAGTTCTTATTCAATCAATAAAGTTTAAAGCAATCAAGATAAGAGATACCAGGATGCTGTTAGGTGATGGTCTGACCTTTTCTAAAATAAATCCATCACATATTACACCAAAAACTAAAAGAGTTGCATCAACCAAGAATAATTCTATAGAATATCTTGTCCCATAAAACCTAGAAAAGATAGGATTTCAGTCTTTCACATATTGTCCCATAAAACCTAGAAAGAATTGATATAAACGAAGATATGAGCATGATTAGGGAAGCACATAGACACAATCCATGATGCATAACTGTAACCTTCAGAACCTCAAAACCCTGAGATGATACCATCATATTGAAGCCACCATTTTCAAGACTACAATGTACTACAAGTTGTGTCAGAAATGAGTAGATCACATTCCAAAGCTTGAGGAAGCCATTACCTCCTCATAGTACCTCAGCTCATTAAACTCTACAATTGATAGAACTTCAAATAAGTTCTCAAAAATCTGCTCAAATATTCAATGAGGATCTTTAAGATTTGATAAGGTACCATTTTAATTATGCAATATCCATGCCCATTTTTCCATCAAAGAACAGAAAATCGAGGTTACCTCAAGCAAGATAACCCTCCAAAGGTCTCTGGTTTTTATGGAGGAAATGGAAGACCATTCATGTCTGCTCAAAGAAAGTGACTTGCTTTGGTGATTCATGGGAGCTTTCCATGGACCCAAAACTCTAATAGGATAGGCACTGCAGGACCAAAACAACCTGGATCAGTGGAGCACCTACTAATGCCCAAGGGATGTTTTCCACTAACTTTTGCAACTAAATCTGAACAAAGCATGAATTTTCCAAGGAGAACCTTAATTTTTCAAAATAGCATACTTATTTATGGGGCATTCATCACCGACCTTCAACCAAATAGATGAAATACCAAGTACAGTGTTGATTCCGGTAACACTTCCTATGCTACCAAGTGAATATTGGCAAGAAGTTGCCCTACAAAAAATGGGGGGTCATACAGGGATATATAACGGCTTCTTAAAATCAAAATGAACTTAGCGATCCTACATTATGCATGAATATGCATAAAAATAAATGTGCAAAAGAGGCTTCTAGATAGATGAATTCTAGAAGTGGGGAGGAATAGATATGGAACAAATAATTGAATGCAAAAATATTTGATTCAAATGCAACCTCTAGCATGAAAGACAGTGATCTTCTTCTTCAATAACAGGTTCACTATCAAAGTATCTCGTAGAAGAGACGCGATCGACGTTGTCCGTCTATGGTAAGACAACATTCGAACTTGGTGTAGGGACAAAACTTGAACTGGGTGCAGCATCAATGTATCCCATGATTTCATTCATTCTTAAATTCTTAGGACATGTACAACTGATATGTGCATCGGTCTCATGGAAAGAACAAAATACTGCATTTTGTGCAGCTTCAATTGTTGGTCTCAGTACAGGTGCTGGCAACCGTGGCCTATAATTATTGAAAGGTTGAAATTATTCCTCTTAGGCTGATACGGCAGCTGAGGTTGATAATGTTGTTGAGGTTGATATGGCGGTAGTGCAGGTTGTCCCTGAGTAGGCAACTGCCTCTTGAGGATAGTCATCTCATTAGCTACCTTCTATAGCCGTGGATCTACAAAAGTCTAAACCAACGGCCTGATAGAATCCGTCTTCATTTTGTCGGAAGTAATCATGTTATCCTCAATCTCGATGGCATTTTCTTGTGCAGTTGCTAATTCTATTTCTTTAGCACATAGACAAGTCCATTCAAGCACTTTTGAGTCAACTTATTGTGCTTCTTTGTGTGAATGGCCTCAAAAACACTCTAGATGCACTCACAACCAAGAGCACAAAAAGGCTGAGATAAAATGTTTATGGCAAGATTTTGAAGATTTGGCATTGTCGCACCATAATCATCCCACCACAAATCTCCAAGGATAACAATTGCCATTTATAACTTGGTAAGGATTTTAATGAACTTAAAAATTAAAATTAAATGCATGTTTTTTTTACCTGGTTGAGGAGTGGCTCTCCTGTGAATGCAAAAATTTGAAGAAAATAATAGCCCCTCGACCTTATTATGACTCAATATCACATCAAATATAGAGTCTCAAAGGTAGTCATCATCAAACCAGTCTCTCAATACATGTATTGAGGCCAAGAAGAACCTTTGCATCTGCTTTGAAAGTAAGAGAGAAATAAAACTTAGGGTTCAAACAAGAGGCAGCAACATGAATATGTTTGTGGTGTTATTGGTTCCACCTCCAATCAATTATGCACCATATAGTTTCAAATTTGGTCTTGTTTGACCCATATAAATGTTGAATCACTTCTTTGGCCTTATCCATGGCCTCATATAGATACCCCATGGGGTTTTGATCCCCATCCACCAATTGTAGAACCCTTACCAACGATTTTGATACCTAAATATCAAAATTTAACAAAATCAGCAAATTGCAACATTAGAATATAAAAATGGTCTCCTCCTTGACTTTGGTAAATTTATCATTAAAAATGGTCTTCACAACCTTCTTTGCTTCAGCCTTCCTACAATAAGGGCTCTCCAACTATCTTTCGCTATCAAACATGCACTTTAGGTTGGGCATTGTAGCTAATATACTTTGCAAGGTGAGAAGATTATTAGCAAAGTGTGTCATTCCTAATTGCACAAGATCCTTACCATCAATGTGCTCTCTCATAAGATTGAAGACCCATGTGTGCGGTTGTAGATGTACTTTGTGATATTCATTGCATCTTCAACCAAATCCTTCACCCAACTTAATTTCCCTATATACTCAAGGAGGAGGTGAAGACAATGGGAAACACAAGGGCTTCAAAATAATGTTGGTTGCCTTGCCTCTAGAAGTTTACCAGCTGCCACATATGCAATTCCATTGTCGATGACAATTTGAATAAAAATATTCACTTCCCACCTCCATCACCACCTCGTCTAACATGTTGCACAAGGTCTTTGCATTTTTATTTCATTGGAGGCATCAACTAGTTTTAAAAATACTAGTTGCCCCCCTAAAGCCACTAAAAAGTTGATGAGTGCTAATTCTACCATCTGTCCACCCATCAGATAAAATGGTGCAGCCTTTCTTTTCCCAATTTCCCTTTTGTTCTTCTACTAGTCGATGTGTGTTTTGGACCTCATCCTACAATAATAGCCCACTCAACTCATGACGACTTGGAACCTTGAACCCCTTACTTGCCATGATCAATACATTTACCAATTTTTCTGAATAAGGACTAGAAGAAACATTGAACAGAATATTATTGTAGTACCAAAATCTTGCACGTGCCAACTTTGCCTCATATTGTAATTCTCTATTCCATACAAGGAACAAAAAATTCCTCATATCTATGGCCCAATGGAAGAAGAGCCTCCCATATCACCCTATGACCATGTAGAATTGAAATCAAGGTTGGGATTGCCATTGCTTCTACTGTTCTCTCTTTTTCTACTTTCCTTTGCTCATATGCTAGTGCTTTCGCCTACTTCTCAACCTCTAGACCAGCTATTGTACATGGCATAACATCTCAGAAAGGGATCCATGCAACATGATATTTGATTCAATTTATGCCACCATTCATAGTCTTAGTGCAATGGATACAGATAGCCTCTCCCTGCCCTGCACTTGGTGTCTCATATCTCCAGCAAGGATCCCTTGGCTTGCCACCAATTCTTTTACTTGCAAAAGCCATAATCTTTTAGAAAAATACAAATGAAACCTAGCAAAAGGGAGACAACATAAAAAATTAGTAATACTCTAGTTAGCATTGCAACCTAAACTTAAAAAATAAAAACAAAAAGTTGCTGCATAAAAGATTTACTTATATTTTTATTGTCATGTTTGATTGCTTTTTGTAGTTTCAACTTTTCATGCCATGTAACTATGACATGTTTGATTGTATTTTGCAGTTTTAACTTTCATTATCATGTAAGATGTTTGATTCTTGTGTAGGGTTCCTTGCCTCCAATGGAGTTTGGGTGTAGGGGTAAATAAAAATTTTGGTGATTAGCTTCTAAGGGAGAGGAAAGGTAGCCTATAACATCACAAGTTTTTAATCTAGTATTACAATTTACATTATCTAGTATTAATTGAGAAAAACTGGAATGTCTCCTTAATTTGCAGATCTATAAGAAACTGAGATATACATAGAAACAAACTTTACAGTCAGATAGTTTTTGAAATATTATCACACACCACAAAAGTTGTGTTCTTGTATCAGGTTCCTCTTCCAACCAATAATTTCATTGAAGATTAAAGTCTGCTAGTTTTTTAAATATTATCACACATTAGAAAAGTTGTGTTCTTGTATCAGGTTACTCTTCTCTTCAAAAGTTGTTCCATATATTGAAATTGGCATATCAATTACAAAATACTTAAGACTTAAGAGTTTACCAAATTTCACTCCACATTCTTCCATAGTTAAAATTTTAAATATTCTTTAATCATAAGTGCAGGGTTGTTTATGTGATTCACTAGCTCTTCTACTAATGAACCGATCCACTATATTGTAATCACATCAACATGGTTTAAACTTATTACTTTCCTTAAAGGCTCAAACACCTAATGTTGAGTGTTACTTGATCAAGGACTGGTATTGGCAATGAGTAATAGGACTGGCCAAGGCAAGTCAAGTCACTTGAAACATACTACTAACCAGGATCTTATTACCTATGGCTACACTACTCTTCTCTAAACTCGGAACATTTAAATACTAGAGTCTGGAAAAAACTAAAAATAAAAGCATGAAAGTGATGGATTGATCATGGTCTAATCGCATGCAAATAAAAGGCAAAGAAAAACCTCTATTATTGCACTTCCCGTCATGTCCTGCCATGTCCTAGTCGCACTTCCAGTTCATTGATCGCGTTGCGAAATGCAGTTAAATCACTTTAAAAAATTTAATGTTTGACATAAGAAAAAATCACGTTGATTTCAATGAGTTTAGGGGAGATTTTGAGGAAAAAACATCATGTTTTTGACCATTTTTAATAAAAAATTGTCACAAGTTTTTATAAAAACTGGCAATGAGTTTTTCGGAAAGTTACTTGTAATGTCCCATTTTTGACTTCATGGAGAAATATAATATTATTTTAATTGTTTAATATTTTCCTCTAGTTGTTTATTCAAAAGGAAATTAAATAAAATTATATTTCTGTGACATATTAAATACAAATTCGAAACTAAGTCACAACTGAAAATTAAAAGAGAAAAGAAATATGAAGAGTTAGGGGAAGCCAAGGGTCAAGGCCAAGGTTATAAAAGAATATTGTGGAGCAAATTGCAACAAGTTCGATTCGGTTTGTGAAATAGGTATTTGGCTGGAGTTTATCCAGAACTTTGTGAGGACGGAGTCCTCCTCCTCACAGAAAATATCATCTACGGTGTTGGAAGATACACCCTGGGTGTTGGCTGACAATCTCACTTCAACGGATGTGTTGGGTTAACTGAGTAATTTGTGAAGCTTTATTTGAAGACATTTCAGAATTTTTTCAGTATTGAATAAATTGTTCCTGTCAGCGCTGAAGTTTCGCAGGAGAATTGTATTGGATTTTGTATTTCAATAAAGATTGAATTCTAAGCTTCCTGTTTTTCAATTCGATATCTGGTGTTGTTGAATTTCTAGTTATTTTCAGATATTAGTTGAATATATTTATATATTCAGATTGCCGCCCTGTCAATAAAAGAAATCTGAAAATGTAATATCTATCGCCCTGAGAAATAATATCTAGGTGAAGGAAACGCTTAAAAGAGATTTAGCGGGAGTAGGAGTTTGGAAGAAAACAAGGGAAATTCAATATGCTATAGTCACTAGGAATGAAGTATTGGGTTCACAGGAGCATAGCCAATTGGTAACATTTCCGAAAGAAGACAACTCACACAGGAATTTGAGCACTCAGGAAATTATATTGGTTGAGTCTAATGTGAGGTTGCAGCAAAGATCAAAAAGAGTTACGTCATAACAAGGAGTCGTTCAATGGAATTTGAAGGCTTTGAAAATCAATCTTTGGCCGCCATGCTCATTGAGCTATCATAGCAATTGGTTGGAAGTGAAGATTTGTAGAAAGAGATAAGAGTCATCAGTGAAGAACACGAAATTGTATCAAGGGAGACACGGGAATTAAGGCTATGCTTGGATATAGGCTACTGCCGCCATCAGAAGATTAAGGGAGACAAGTTAACCCTTTCCCTCCCAATTCTAGAGGCTAGATATTCAAAGATTCATCTACCCGCCCAGTGTTTAGCCATATTGGATGTGTTCTTTGGTTTGCACCACTTACAAATGAATCCCTGCGATGAATTAAAGGGTCGAAGTGGACTGTCATGAAAGAGTCGTGATTGAAGAAGATTTTGTAACGCACTCATAAAAGAGCATTCGATGGGACGGAAGGAGACGATTCATATTTTTAGTCAAATATAATCGGTGAAGAAAAACGTGGAGCCTAGATGCTATTGCATATCCTAACGAAAAGGAGACGTGGAGGCTTGTTACTTAAAGGCAATTTATATTGGGCTTAAGGAAGGATTGGATAATTTGAAGGAAGCTGGAAAATTCATCGCAAACATAAGAGTCTGAATGAGCTGTCAGGAGAAGCTTAAGAAATTGTCTCTTCTTTAATCTACCACTACTAAATTATTTGGAACGCTAAATTTCATATCCTATCTTAGCATTGAATCTGAGTTTGGGTGTAAGCATCGCAAACAGAAAGAAATCACTTCAAAAGATATAGCCTTGGCATGCTAAGTCGCCAGCCATTTCTTATAGCCGTCCCTTTATATTGGAGACATGTCAAGGAAGAAATCCTTATTGAATAAGGAAACTGTGAGAGGGGGCGATATCTGCTAGAGGATGCAGTATGAGTTGGAAGGGAACGAGTCAAATAAGAGTCATATGATTCTTCGACTCAGCAATATGTGATTAACACTTGAAGATTTTTGAAGGCAATAAAATTCGAGAAAGTCTATTGAGTCGTTTCAATAGAGGAGTCGGGCAGTGAAATTATTATATTTACTGTGGCATACTGATATATTGTGAAACCTGGGAAGTGCATTGAAAGGTTCTGAGATTTAAATGGGTTCATAATAGTGCTTTGCAATGGCAACATATCATCTACAATATATTGTGGAGTCTAGCAGAGCTAAATTGTAATTCCATTCTTCTTAGAGTTAATGAACAGTTGATGATTGAGGTCAGAACTTTATGTTACCTCTATTTTACAAATGTTTTTAGAAATGTGGTAATGTTTATGACTGGAAATTTATGCCTGCTTTCTTTTAAGTATGGATAACAGTATGCTCATTATTATATGTGTCAATACCAAAATCATTCTATTACCTTGAATCATAAACATACAAAGAAGTATCAAATTCAGAGTAGCATATTGGAACTGTTTGATGAAATGCCTGTTCTAGTTGGCTGGTGAAATCGAAAAAAATTAATGCAAATTGGGGAAGCAAATTACATTGGTATCAGAGCTTGCGAACTTGCCATCCTGTGGAGTCTAGCATTAAAGTTTCAGTTCAGTTCATGTGTACCTAGCATTTAATCAGAACTCAGAAATTTTCTGCAGCCTGTTGGGTATTTCAAAGTTAAGTTTCTGATTGAATCATGGCTTCTGATGAAGAAAAAAGATTGGCAAGGACACATTACATTGCAGGAAAAAGGCTCGAAAAAGAATTTCAGTCAAGGGAAGATGAAGTGAGCATACTTCATATGCCAGAACAATGTTTGAGCTGGGTGAAGCAATCACCTTTAGAGGTGATGCAATTGACATTAACAACTGCAATGACCTCTCTGAATCAGCCCTATTGGCTAAGGCATCCTGATGAAGAAACCAAGTTGTTGGTTACTTCATGTTTCAGTGAAGTGATGAGAATCGTGGTACCTCAGGTGCCCTATGATGATGTTACTATGAAGAAAATACTACACATGATTGTAGAAAGCTTTCTAGATCTTGATGAAATTGGTAGCAGTCAGTACTCCAAAAGAGCTGCTATATTGAAGACGATTTTAGAAATCAAAACAAGTATATTGCTCATAGATTGGGGTATGCAAGATCAAATATGTTGTACCCCAAAATTAAAATTTTTGGTACACTTAGACAATTTGAAGAAATGAGTGAAAGTCTAGATAAATTTGTCAAAAAAGGTCAAAATTTGTGTATGTATGTCTTGCATGAGGGGTAAAAAAGGAAAATTTCCAAAATCTGATGATCTGGGTTTGCTCAAAGCGACCTAATCTACAAAACCCAGATCTCAGTTTTTCATCCCTATTTTTTAGGAAAACTGCTATTTTTACAAATTTTCTAAAAATAGTAACTTTCCCTGGGTTTTTTTGGGTTTCTTTCGAAACGGATACTAGCAAAAATTTCTAAAAATAGAAAGTTGGTCCGTTTGGGTTCGAACTGATTTTGATTGGCTCAAAATACTTCCATATCAAGCTAGTGCAGTCAGAATCTCAAAAAGATCAGTTTTACCTTAGTGGGTCTATTTTGCTTTTTCAGAAGCATATCAGGAGCTCTAAGGTCATCAATGGAGGTCAGTCGGCTCCCAGGCGTCAGATTCAACACTCAAGCACTAAACAGAAGATAAGTTAAGGAGTATGCATAAAGAAAGAAGAAGGAAGGTGTAAACTATGAAAAATATTCTAACACTGCTTGACATGGGTGCCCCAAGAGGAAAAGGGTGCCAATCTTTTTAGGGCATCAAATGTTGAAATTAGGGTTTAAGCCTCCAAGAAAACTTGCTCAGTTTTCTTCCAACTACGCAACGAATCCAACGGTACAGTCATCAAATCATCCATTCCTCCGAGATTCGAGATCAAACAGGGAGGATCCAAACAGAAGTTAGAATAAAAAACATGAAAATCATCAAAATTTGACTAAGTTGGGAACTTTGGGCGCCCCAAATGCCCAAGGGCGCCCAACTTTTTAAGGGTCTTAATCCAACAGCTAGGGTTTGCTAAAATACTCAATCTCTTCAAATTTCAGTTAGCTTCACAATAGATATCTTCGTCAAAGCATCTGACTGGTCATTCTTTGGCAAATTCAGATCAAAGTTGAGGGTACAGAACAAAGGTTTCAAACTCTGAAAGATGGAAATCAAGAAAATGGCTAAGTCTAGAGAGGTTGGGCGCCCCAAAAGGAAATAGGCGCCCTTGATTTTGAGAGCTTAAACAAATAAATTTGCCAGTAGAACCTCTAGCGTGATTTCTTAAGATTTGAAAAGGCTTTCAAATGAGATCACCAGCACGTCAATCGGAGTTGGCAGTTGTCAGATGCAGGAGGCGGAACAGAGGGTGAAACGAGTGTGAAATTTCAAAAGTCAAAAGCAAAGGTGAAATTGATGAAAAATGGTTTAAGTATAGTGAAGTTGGGCGCCCCTAGCCAAGAAGGGTGCCCAAGCTTTTGAAGGCCCAAATTCAACTTTCTACAGATATGACTCCTAGAAGACCCCTCTCAAAAACTTCTCAGCTTCGCAACGAGTCCAACCGTCAACCAATCCAAGCTTCGGATCACTAGATAAAGCAGGGTCATCTAAAGAAGAGAAAAAGATGAAAAAATGAAAAATATTCTAACTCTGAGGAACATGGGCACCCCAAGGGAGAATAGGCACCCAAACCTTTGAGGCCAGAAATGATGGAATTTGCTGATAAGGCCTCTAAGATAACCTCGTCAAATTCGATTGAGTTATCCAATGAAGCTAACAATCAGTCAATCGGATCAATGTAGCTCCCGGAATCAAGATTTCATCACAAGATCAAAGGGAAATGAAGAAATTAAAAATCATGTTAAAATGGCTAACTCTGGACAAAATGGGCGCCCCTGGAGGAAATAGGCTCCCATGAATTTGAAGGCCAAAACGAAGGTTTTTGCCAAAGATGCCTCCAGAACAATCTTCTCAAAATTAGTCGAGCTACATGATGAAGCATCCAGCTCGTTCATCGAATTAATCTGGAAGTCGGAGATCGAGGTCAAAGAACGGGGTCAAAATTGTGAAAAGTTGAAAAACCCAAAAAAACTGACTCTGAAGCAAATGGGTGCCCCTAGCCAAGAAGGGTGCCCAATTTTCAATGCCTTAGTGAAATTTTCACAATTTTCAAAAGACTTCAAAAATAATGAGATGAAGAGAATGTCCAAGTTCATTGAACAGACCAATTTTAGGGTTTTGAAGATAAAAACAAAAGAAAGCAAACCTATTTCAAACCCTAAGTCTATTTAACACCTCTCTTTCATGTGATATTCATTATTTTTGCAGGTGGCATTCAAAGGAGAAGAGTGGAGCAGCAAGTTTGAAGAATTTTTCATGATTCAAGAACTCAAGTTTGCTGATCCTTCATTAAATTTTTCAAACCAGCAGCATAAGGCCTTGCTTTTCAATGTTTCTTTCATCCAAAAGATCAAATTTTTGAAGAAGGCCAAGATTTTCAATTTTCAGCCATCTGGGTCTTGTCATCTCATTCTTATGAAGAATTTTTCTCGAGTTGCACCAGCTGCTTTTATTTGCATGTCAGTAAAATCCTCAATGCATTCAATTTTTGATCATCTGGGTCCTCTCAAATCAGTCTTCTGAAGAAAACCCATATCATAGCTTTTTCAAGAAATTTTCAAAATTTAGGTTTGGCTGCTTTTTCGATCAGCCATCAGTGTTTTCCAAATCTAATCAATTGGGTTCATTTCTAATTGTATTCTGAAGTTGAACAAAACCAAGATGCCAGCTTTTTTTGTTAAAAAGTGAAAAAATTAGGGTTTGTTGTTTTTTCAGTCAAAATTCAAAATTTTCAAAAACGGACGATCTGGGTTGTCTTCAAACGAAATGTAAATGTAATCAAATCTGTAATATAAAAGGATGCTAAAACTGAGAACAAACTAAGGCCAGAGATTCTAATTTAAAAATTCTAAGACAAAATACGATTTTCTGAAAACTTCACTTAATGCCGAATGAACTGGATGCAGAACATTAATAGATTTCGATGATCTGCATATTGAGAATGGACTCATTATTTGTATTAAGAAGACTCACCTCCAAGAGACACATCTCTTGAGAGGACGTGTCTCCACACTTGGAGACACGTCCGCTCAAGGGACATGTTCCTTTGAGCGCATGGGTTTCATATCCAAAAGGACACGCCTCTTGAGAGGACGTGTCTCCACACTTGGAGACACGTCCACTCAAGGACGTGTTCCTTTCAGCGCGCGGGTTCCTGTAACCATTCAAGTTAAACAGATTTAACAAATACATGCCTTCACACATGGTGTCAATGAATACAGAGTTTTATTCAAAGCATATTTTGATCAACATCTATTTGAATTCGATTTTATACAAGCTTTATAAAATCGATTACTTATTTCCAGAAATATTAAAGAGCAATAGATCTAACATAAACAATGATGATGCTTATAGCAATCACTGTTTATATCAGACCTAAGCTATTATTCATCAACACTCCCTCTTAGCTTAGGGAAGATATTTCAAATCAAATAAGTGAAGATATCACCTTTACACGTGACATCGAAGATATGTTTTCTCAAAGTTGTCAAGTCACATGACATTCTTCATAACACACCTTCATTATGGTATGTGCACTAACATCAAGTCACATGATGTCTACCATAATTCATGGCATATCCATGGATATAAATATCCACCATGATTATCTCTTAAGGATCACAATGATCTACAAATGATATCAAGTCCCATGATATCAACCAAAGTGTCCAAGAGATACTATCATGACATATCCATAGATATCAAGTCACATGATATCTATCATGATAGTTTATCATTGTAGAGTCGTCACTTTACAATGTCAAATACAAGTGTTCATTATTAGAAAGATTGTCACCTTTCAATAATGTACACAAGGGAAGTAGGCCCATAAAGTCATGGAGTCACACACATGACAAAAGAGTTTACACATTTAAACATCTTTATATATTAGTATAATTTGATAAACAATTTGAATTTCAAACATAAATAACAAATTACATTTCAACCATACCAAGTTTCTTCCTGAAGTGCTCTATCTTGATTCGGGAGAGAGGCTTGGTGAGAATGTCTGCAGTTTGATCACTTGTACTAATATACTCCAACTGAATTACTTTCCTTTCCACCATATCTCTTACATAATGATAGGGGATCTCAATGTGCTTAGATCTATCATGAAAGACAGGATTTACAAAGAGTTTGATACAACTCTGATTATCACAATGAATAATTGTAGGATTCAAGGGCTCACCAAAGAGTCCCACAAGCAATTTACGAAGCCAAACTAATTCCCTTGCTCCCATTCAGGCTGCAATGTATTCGGCTTCTATTGAACTCTGTGCAACTGAAGATTGTTTTATGCAAATCCAGGAGATCATAGCTGATCCTAAACTGAAGCAACATCCTGATGTGCTTTTTCGATCGGTTACATTTCCAGCCCAATCTAAATCAGAGTACCCATGTAGATCTAGTTGATCATTCTTGTAAAGAAGACCATATCCAATAGTGCCTTGAAGATATCTCAAAATATGTTTCACAGCATTAAGTGAATTTCCTTTGGCTCACAGATGAACTGGCTGAGAACATTCACTGCATAGCAAATACCAGGTCTGGTGTTAACCAAATACATCAGGGATCCAATCATCTGTCTGTAAAGGGTTGGATCTGCACACTTGGATTCTATTGCTGCTTCTTTCAATTTGTGAAGGTTGGTTTCCATAGGTGTAGACATCGGTCTACAGTCCAACATTCCAAATCTTTTCAGAATATCAATAGTATACTTCCCTTGGTTTAGTATAATGCCCTCTGATTTCTGCCATACTTCTAAACCTAGGAAGTAGTGTAGGATGCCTAAGTCTTTCATGTCAAATTCAGAAATTAGATCCTGCTTCCCTTGAGCAATGAGGTGATCTTCTCCTGTTATCAGCAGGTCATCAACATATAAAATAATTATTAGCAGATCACCTTTGATTACCTTGAAGTAGAGATTGGAGTCGGCCTCATTCTTGGAAAATCCTAATCCCAAGAGATAGCTGTAAATTCTTTCATACCAGACCCTGGGAGCCTGTTTAAGTCCATAAAGAGCTTTCTTCAGTCTGCATACATGTGAGTCAGATTTATGTATCACAAAACCTTCAGGTTGTTCCAGATAGACTTCCTCTTCAATGGTTCCATTCAGGAAGGCAGTCTTTTCACATCCATTTGATGGATCTTCCAGCCTTTAGCTACTGCAATGGCTAACACTGCTCTCACTGATGTGTAATGGGCAATAGGTGCAAATGTTTCTTCGTAATCAATGCCTTCTTTTTGAGAAAAACCTCTTGCCACAAAATGTGCTTTATGTTTTTCTATACTGCCATCAGCAGCATGCTTGATTTTGAAGAGCCATTTGGAAGAGACAACAGATTTCCCTTTTGGTCTAGGCACAACATCCCATACATCATTCTTTAGAATGGACTGATATTCCTCCGTCATTGCATCTTTCCATGCTTGATGTCTGAAGGCTTCTGAAACACTGCCAGGTTCGGAGTTTATGATATCGTTCATGAGAGCAACATAGCTAGAGAAACGTTTGGGTCTTTTACTCTCCCTGAATGTTCCTTTGGCTGCTGCATGATTCTCTGCTTCATTGACATCTGTATTCTCATTTGAAGTAGAAGGAAGTTCAGGTGACATTTCCTCAGGATGCTCCCTCTGAATCTCAGGAGCAGGTTCCATTTCAGGTACTCTAGGGGAATAGGTTTCAGTCTCACTAGAACTTCTTGCCCTCTTGAATGCAATGTCTTCTTCCAAGATGACATCTCTGCTTAATTCAATTTGATCTTGACCAGGTATGAATATCCTGAAGGCTTTGGAGGTTTCACTATATCCCATAAATATCCCTTTCTTTCCGGAAGGTTCAAGTTTGAATCTCTTCTCCTTGGGCACATGAATATAGACGGGACAACCAAAAATCCTAAAGTGACTAATGTCAAGTTTTATACCAGTGAATGCTTCTTCAGGAGTTTTGTTGTGAAATATTCCGAGCCAATTTTTTTCGTTTTTTTCAATTATCAGATTTCAACATTACAATCAAGTACCCGTTAAGGTTAGAAGATAAACCCAAACGTACTGAAACAACTCTAACCAGTATGGCGCCGATGATGGCGAGCATTGGTCAGAGGATCTAAATCAAACTACTTATGCTATAACTCTAACCAGTATGGCGCCGATGATGGCGAGCATTGGTCAGAGGGTCTTCTACTCTAAATGCTGGAAAGGGAACTCGACGTCAAGTATGTGCTACCCAATCCAAATGTGGAGTGAGGGGCGACCATATGACGGAGTGATTACAATAACAATGCTTGAAAGAGAAATGTTGAAAGATGAAACTACTGAACACCCAGAATGTGCTTGCTACCCAGAATGGGAAGTAGCTACCATAGGGCGGAGGTAAATCTATTACAAAACAACTTAATTGAAAGAGAGCGTTACATATCAGAATTGAACAATAATTGTGAATGACTGCCAGTACTACTGGTCAGTTTTACAAGATAAGAATCAATCGCCAGCAAATGTCTTAAGAATCTGAAGGATTAGCATTACATCATACAGATAAACCTTTATCTTGGATAGGCATGCCAAAACAATAGAACCCTCAGGGAGCAATACAATAATTCTGATTTTTCTGTTACAAATCTGCTCTTAAAGGAAATAACAGCAGTCTATGGAAATGATCATATGCTCATAACTTCCTAACAACTTGCTCAAATGGTATGATTTCTGATGCACAACACTATTCTCATGAAGGCGCCCAAACTAACACCAAAAAACAGATCCAAAATGCACCTAATGATTAATGCACGAATTCCAATGCAACAAAAAGGTACGGCCCAGCTGAAAGGGGCGATTTTCTTTTAAAAAATAATGCAAGCTCTAAAATTTCTACAAATTTGAGAATATTGGCGCCTAAGCCTAGCAAAGCCAATGGGTTAATACCCAGAACAATATTTTTGGTAGTTTTTGAGATATGAATAAAATATGAAATCTGCTGTCTAAAACAATGAAATATGCTGAAACCTATAATTTGCCAAATCAGATCTAAGTATGCAATAAGCTGAAATACAATGCATGAACTAAATGCAACTCACAATAAGCTGAATCACCACTAGTTGTTGTCTTGCAAACAAGAAGCGATGCCCGAGCTAGGAGGCCTTCATTCCTCGAAGCGAACCCAGAGCCAATTCGGCAGCATAACAGTACTGTAGTCCAAAGATGTGAAATGATGCTCAAAGTCTCCTTTTTATAATTCTTCAGTTGACTTCTCGAAACCCTAAAATCCACTTTCAAGTCAAAACCCTAATCTCCTCAAAGATGGCGTCCCACCTTTCCAAGCACTTTGTCTTTTAATAATATTTTAATCTTTCTTGAAAAAGGCGTCCATTTTGAACTTAATAATAAACTTCATAAAAGGAATAAATAATCCTCTTAATGAAGCGCCACCCTCAAAAGACCACCTTTTAAAAAGACTTTAAGTGATTAAGCTAGGCTAAGGGGGGAGTCAACGTTAAATTATAACATTAAAACGTGACTTTAATAAAAATAGCCCAACTTATTTCTCCAACTACGCCCCGAAGCCATCAATGAACAAGCCAACCAAATCAAACTGATATAGGAAGTCAACCAAGCTGAACCCAACTGAAAAGCTGCCAAAAATAGAATTTACTAAAAATAGTAAATTCCAGAAAATGCTCTGAATGTCGAGATGAACATACCATTGCGAAGCTCTCTGAAAACCCAGAAAGAATCCGCCATTAAATCCACCATCTCTGAGCAATGACCTCCTCAAAAATAGGAAACCCTAATTTTACCTTCCGACTAGCCTTCGGGTTTCCAAAAAAAGGCCAACGGTCACAGGAACGATCAGGTTTGAGAAGGGGACATTACATGTTGTCAAGATGAGAATGAGGACATCTGTTTTGAATGCAGACAGCAGTCCTAGAGGCTTCAGCCCAGAAGGAGGTTTCAATGTTTTGATCAAGCAACATTGCTTTGGCAGCTTCTACAATGGTTCTATTTTTTCTTTCAGCAACCCCATTTTGTTGAGGGTTGTAAGCCACTGTGAACTCCCTCTTAATTCCAGCACTCATGCAGAATTCCTTAAAAACTTCAGAGGTGTATTCTTTCCCATTGTCTATCCTTAAGGTTTTTATTTTCTTCCCGAAGAAGTTTTCAGTAAGTGCTTTGAACTCTTTGAACCTTTTGAGGATTTCTATTGACTCTTTACACTTAAGGAAATAGATCCAGGATTTCCTAGAGAAGTCATCTATGAATATGACATAGTAAAGAAATCCTGCTTTAGAAGGTACAGACATAGGTCCACATAAGTCAGAATGAACCAGATCTAACACATTAAGAGTTTTGCTCAAACTAGTGGGAAAGGATCCCTTTGAATTCTTTCCTAAGGCACAACCTTTACAATTTCCTTCATGAGATGATTTTAACCTAGGTAACCCTGTTACAAGTTTTTCCATAGAAGGTAGGGCACGGAAATGAAGGTGTCCTAATCTTCTATGCCAGATTTCATTTAAATCAAAGGCGTCAAGGGTAAGGGCTTGATTGACTTCAGTGCAAAGTTTGTAAAGGTACCCTTGTCTCACACCTATGATTTGGGCTTTCTTGATTGTTGAGTTCTTAGGCCATGCTAGAACTTTCCCTATCCATGAAAGTAACTCTATAACCATTGTCTTCAAGTGCAGAGATGGATATGAGATTCCTCTTTATATACCAGGTACAAATAAGACTCCAGTGAGTTGAAGGGAGAGACCAGATTTCAATGTGATGGAACAAGTTCCAACCCCTTTTACTTGATGTGTAGAGTCATCCCCAATTGTTACATCTTAATCAGACTCTCCAGACATAGTGTCTAAGTTTTCTTTAAACCCTGTGATGTGCCTCGAAGAACCACTATCAATTACCCAGTTGTTGAAATTGTTAGATACTTGACTAGATAATGCTGAATAGAAAACAAAGTTCCCAAATTCATGATCTGAATTTGTCTTTCCTACTTTGGCAAAGGATGCTTGTTGCTTTGATCTGTCAGGGCATTTCATTGCATAGTGGCCATATTTATCACACCTAAAGCATTGTACTTGAGAAATGTCTTTCTTCTTAGAAGATCCCTTTCCATTGGAATTTCTCTTTCTTTTAAAAGATCCTTTCTTGTAGGAGTTTTTCTTATTCCTTTTATTAGATGATGTGTTGAGTGCATGAATATCTTCATCTACGTTTTTCTGTTGGTTTTCTTTTGAGAGTCTTGTTTCTTCTTGAAGGTAGTCAGTTCTTAGCCTGTCAAACTTAGGGAGTTTGGATCTTGCACTTATTCCTTGAACAAATGACTCCCATGAGTTTGGTAGGCCTCCTAGTGCAATTAGAGTTAATTCTTTGCTATCAATCTAATATCCAATTGTGGATAATTGATCTCTCAGTTCAATAATCCTCATGAAGCATGCATTAATGGACTCTCCTTTGTTTATTTGAGCATTGTTGATTTGCCTTTTTAAAGCAAGAGTCTTGCAAGTGTTGTTGATCTCATAAGTTTTCTCAAGAGATTTGAACATATGGTATGCGGTTTCATGTTTTGCTAGGATGGGCACTATATGATCCCTAACTGCATCTACTAGGATTTTCATGGCCTTTTCATTGTTTTCTGTCCATTGAATTTTCTCAGATTTAGACTTTGTTTCCTCCAAGTTTTCTTTCACAAGTGAATCTAGCTTATTCTCTCTAAGGATCATCATGATTCTAAATTTCCATGATGTGAAATTGTCTGCTCCTGCAAGGCGATCTTCGAATCTGATCACACTTGTCATTATGAAGAATGTGAAGTAAATTCGATTCTGGAAAATACGAATTTTCTTGAGCAAATTGGTATTCAGATTTGATTAGGATTCACACAACGTGGCTCTGATACCATGTAAATGTAATCAAATCTGTAATATAAAAGGATGCTAAAACTGAGAACAAACTAAGGCCAGAGATTCTAATTTAAAAATTCTAAGACAAAATACGATTTTCTGAAAACTTCACTTAATGCCAAATGAACTGGATGCAGAACATTAATAGATTTCGATGATCTGCATATTGAGAATGGACTCATTATTTGTACTAGGAAGACTCGCCTCCAAGAGACACGTCTCTTGAGAGGACGTGTCTCCACACTTGGATACACGTTCGCTCAAGGGACGTGTTCCTTTGAGCGCACGGGTTTCATATCCAAAGGGACACGCCTCTTGAGAGGACGTGTCTCCACACTTGGAGACACGTCCGCTCAAGGACGTGTTCCTTTCAGCACGCGGGTTCCTGTAACCATTCAAGTTAAACAGATTTAACAAATACATGCCTTCACACATGGCGTCAATGAATACAGAGTTTTATTCAAAGCATATTTTGATCAACATCTATTTGAATTCGATTTTATACAAGCTTTATAAAATCGATTACTTATTTCTAGAAATATTAAAGAGCAATAGATCTAACATAAATAATGATGATGCTTATAGCAATCACTGTTTATATCAGACCTAAGCTATTATTCATCAACACGAAATTTTGAGCAAAACACATATCTCAGAAAAAAATTCAAAAAAATTGTCCATTGGAGGAAGAAAAACCAGCATTCTAAAAATAGTAAGTTGCTCAAAACTTGTTTGAACCTAAGCGAGTTTACAGTCATTCTTCAAGGTTTTCTGAATGGAGTACACTCCCAATGATTTCAAGACCAAATCAGCTCTCTACCATGATTTCATCAAAACAGCTGAGACGGACTTGCATCACATCAAGTCGGTGTTTCATCTACATGCTTTGGAGAGCACAAGCAACACTTCAATCAAAAACCTGGGACACTCTAGACTCCTCGCAGCAGCGTCTATCCCTACATTAGTTCAGAGTCTCAAGTTCGTAATCGCTTGCATCAAGCATTACAACCCGGCTACAAGGGAGATTCAATCAGTTGATGGCAGATTGATTTGCAGTTTGAAGCCTGACATGATCGAAAATGTTTCTCCATTCCCCCTTGGCCTAAAAGTGTCACTATCTCAAAGGGCGAATGTGAGAGGATGTGGGAAATGCACAAAGATAAATATAGCAAGAAGATTGCTAAAAGGTGGATGAAGGAGAAGCACAAGACTTTGCCTAAGAACATCGGGCGAGGCGAGTTCAAAGATGAGATTCCTATCATAATCACCTTGCTCAATAGGGTTACTGGACAAGAAGATGCTACCAAGTTTCGGCTTTGGATGTTCTACACCATACCCCACATAATGAAGAAGACGGAGTTCTATGATTGGCCTACCTTAATCAGTGACAGCCTCCATCAGCAGATAACAGAGTATTTCCAGTATCATGAGTTCCATATGGTTTCTTACTTAGTCTACCTAGTGGCCTACTAAGGTCAATTCAGAGGGTTGAACACCGAGGGATCACTGAGCGTACAACATATCTACATTTATTACCCTCACTTCGAATTCACGAAGTCACTGCATCACTACAAGAGGGTGAATGAGGCTTTTCTAATGTACACAGTGCGAGACTTGGACAATGAATTGCACGTCTATATCTCTTCAGTTGCCAAGGCAGCGATGGCAAAGTGGGCAGATTGGTTCATTCAGTTTCCTACTTTCACCTATCTCAGAGTCTATGGCTATTCGGGTGCCCCACTTATGCTACCAAGGTACCCATCAGACAAAGTTGTCTTCATGGAGTCCTTAAGGCAGGCACACGATGTCCACGCATTCTTGAGGATAAGAAAGAAACCCGCCCTCAATTTTCCATTGGGGCTGCGAATCTATACATGCAGGACAGCAACAGATGCTAAAATCATGGGAGATGAGTTAGACAAACTTGGTCTCAAGCCTTACAATCAGAGACGATCTTATGACCCTCATGGTGTTTACACTGGCAAACTTGAGAGAAACTATGCTCACATATCCACTCTCAAAGATTTTTGGGCCAATTTTACAGATGAGTTCGAGGTGAGAAGGCATAGTTACAATAGGCTCACTCTGCACCAGACGAAAGACTGCCTATCTGAGGATATTGAAGGGTTATCAGATGACGATGAGGATGTGCTTCTCCCGATGTATGCTCAGAAGTGAATTGAAGATCAGCCCCTTCCTCAAGTCAATTGGGCTAATAAGGAATCCCTCTCAGTCGAAGAAAGGACAAGGCAAGTCCTCGAACATAGCAAGGTCTTCCTAGTCCTTAAAAGGAAGAAGTCCATACGAGCAGCAAAGCCACCAAGGGTACAGTCATCACTTCCCTACTCTTCCAGAACACAATCAAAAGGGAAAGGTGTAAGTTAGTCTCAAGATGGTGTGAAGGGCAGCAGGTCGACCAAAAATGTAAGAAGAAGGTTAGATTTCTCAGGCATAGTTATACAGGAGCAGCCAACAACTGAAACAGAAGCTCTTCTAGAAGAGCCTATACCTCAGAAGGAGACAGAAGAAGCACCCTTAGCACATGATTCTATACCACTGACAGGGTCTTCACCAATCCATATTGACCTAGATATTGAAGATGATGAAGAAATTGCAATTGTACCTCCCAAGGAAGTTAGTAAAGATACTACCGTGTCTTGGCTTGAGAGCTCCTTGGGAAGGGTGAGAAGAAGACCTTCATATCAAGTGAACTTTGATGACCTTGATAACATCTATTAGGAACCTCCTAAGAAGAAAGCAAACAAGCAAGTTCACTTTGATAGGAATCCTGATGGTGAGATAGTCATGGAGACTGCATTACCCCCAGAGTACAAGAATAGAGATGAAGTTGATATGGATGACTTTGTAATGGTTAAGGCTAACCTTGGTAAAAACACCAGACACGCAAATGTCAATCTATTCAGAGTTGTGTCTGAAAGCCTTCAAGAAAAAGTGATCAAGGATAGGGAAGATAAAGCAGCCCTCAAGGCTGAAATACAGCAGCTCAGGCTTTACATTTCTAACCTTGTCCACAGCTCATCTCAGGCGACCCAACTGCTGCCCCAGGTTTCTAGAGACACCAGCTGATCATCATCAGTTGAGACAGCTAGTTATTTGTGGGAAGGAAACTCAAGAGTGGATCGAGAGTTTCATTGTCAAAGGAAAGAAGATCTCGGCACGGATGTTTCAGTTGACAGAAAATGCTCATGAACTACGTCAAGGAATCCAAGGGTTTGAACAATCAGTAGCTGAAGAAAAACAAAGGCATGAAATCATCATTGCTGATTTGGATACAGCCTATGGTTCAGCAATTTCAAAAGAACACAAGAGGCAGATCCTTGCTTCGAGAGAACATCATGTCTTCAAGGTAAAAACCTATGAAAGGATATCCGAGGAGTTTATTGCCTACAGACAAAGGGTGGTCGAAGCTCTTCTTTTCATCAATGAGTTTGTTACAGAGATTCCTTCTCGATACAGTCTTGAAGATGGTACCTACGTCGGGCTTGATGAAGTGCAAACTCAATTTCAGAGTGTTGTTCACAGTTGTGATAGCAGCAATATAGTTGGCGGGAAAATGAGTCACCTTGCCATGATGTCAACAAGATTTGAAAAAGCGGCCAATGAGGTCGAAGACTTCCTTAGATCAATTGCAGATGGAGAGGATACCTAGGAAAAACGCAACTTTGCTATTGATGGGATAGATGCACCGAATCGGGACACAATTTCCTACTTTTTAGCGAATGTCATTGAGATTTAAAGCAAGCTTTCATCTAGAAGCTTTCTTTCCGCTTTCCTTCTATTCTTGGAGCAATTCTTATCCATTCTTTGAAGAAGAGAAAGAAGATAAATTGTAATAGTTGGCAGTCCCTGCTTTTCTGCTTTCTTAGGTGTTAGTTGTTATCTTCTTTCTAGATTTAGAAATAAAGCTTGCTTGCTAAGCAAGCCCTAGATTGTAAAAGCAAGGAGATTTTAGGGTTCCCTACTCCTCTGCTTGCCTATAAATAAGAGCCTTTGCTCATTAGTTTTGTTTAACCATGCTAGTGATAACAAAACGTTGAGCCTAAGTGCCTTCTATTTGTTATTTAGTATTGTTCAATTGTTTTATGATAGCAAATTGTTGAGTCTCTTTTAGCCAACAAGAACTTATTGTAATCGTTGTTACTATTGCGTAAGAACAAGTTTTGCAAGCCTCTTTAACTGCAAGCTCTTGTTCCATACATGTGTTTAGTAGATTTTGTTCCAGAAGTTTGAGAAATAAAATCATGAGCCTCCTTTGCCTTGGTATACTTGGTATAATGTCTCAAATTTCCGTTATATGTGTTATGCTTTTGTGATCTTAATTTCAGCTTACATTGAAGTGTGTAGATGTATGTTGAGAAAGAGTTTATTGAAGCACTTTGTCAGAATTGGCTTAAGTTAGTCATAGTTGGAATTCTTAAATCAGAAAATCTTAGCTACAGCGTTTGTGTTTTATAAACCTTGTGCTCTAGCTGATCAAAAAGATAGGCAACTTAGTTTTTAGTTTACTTTCTTTCAACACCATCAGTAAGAGAGAGCTTCCCCTCCTAATTTGAAGAGCAGTTTTACTGTGCATAGTTGTCTGTTTCAAATTCACATTCCAGAAGTGTGAATTTAAACACCAACAGTTTTCTGGTGCCCACCGTGGAGCACGAGGCATTAAACAACAAAGAAAGCTTAGGCTTTATGTCACGGGTATGACTCTCTAGCGTCCAATTGCTCCAGTTCAACAACCAAATCTTACACCTCCAGTTATCCAACCGAATTTCCAGATAATTCAAGGAGAGCAAGTAGACATCATCAGTAGCCTAAGGAGTTTCATCTTTGAGAAGGAGACCCCTACTCAATGGAGAAACGTTGTTGTTATTCTAGACAAAGAGGAAGAGAAAGCCGATATTGCAGCCGGAAAGCCAGTCTTGCCACCACCCATGTGGGTCTAGACAATCCTGGCATACATAGTCTATACAAGAAGGAGAACAAGAACAAATCTACTCTTCCAAGAAGAAGCTGATCCTTTCCTTTCATAGAAACATCCTACAGAAGTTGGAGAGCTGTCAAACACAGTTCCTGAATTCAACGAAATTCTCGAGTTCAACACCAAACCTGTGTTTGAGGAAGAAGAACCTAAAGCAATGGGAGATAACAACAACAACAACCACAATCGCAAGTGAAGAAGAGGTCCCCCACTACATTGAGGAGATCATATCAGACCTAAGGGGTCAAGAAAGCACTTTCCATGGTTCCAAGGTGATGGAAGTCAACATCCTGACGATCATCTTTCAGCCTTTTAAACGGCTTGCACTATTTTGCATGTAGCTCATGAAGACATTGTTGTGCGTCTCTTTGTTGAGACTCTAGTGGGAGCTGTTGCCGAATGGTTCAATCACTTGGAGCCAGGTTGCATAACCGATTGGCATACGATGACCGAAAAGTTTCTTGCAAGATTCAAGCCAGCTAAAGATAACCACCAGTTGTTCACCCAACTCTCAAATTCAAAGAAGTACAATGAACCGATGAGGGAGTTCGTGGCAAGGTTTAATCACCTGGTCACTCGTCTCTCATATACACTCAATCCATCGCCTGAGATCCTGTTAAGCAGTTTTGTCAATGCACTTCCATCGTAGATAGCCTTTATCCTAAGATCCGCTAACAAGACAGAACTAGAAGATGCACAACAAGTTGCCATAGAAATTGAAGACAATATGATAACTTCAGGAAAGATCAAAGGAGATGCTATCAGGCCTTTGGTTCAAAGTTCTGCTGATCCATAGCTTCAAAGGGTTGCCAATGAAATAACTATTCTCAAGAGGCAATTGCCTATCCAGCCTACGCCTCTTGCTCAAGTTGGACCACCACCTGCCTTGCCTGCGCCACAACCGTATCAAGCACCACAGCAACCATATCAACCTCAGCAGCCATACCAACCGAGGAGAAATAACTTTCAGCCTTACAACAATTACAGGCCACGAGGGCCAGCTCCACCAAGGCAAGCGGCTGACAATACACAAAATGTTGTGTTGTGCTCTTTTCATGATTCCACTAAACATACCGGCACTACTTGCCCCGAAAATGTCAGAATGAACAAGATAATGGGATATGTCGAAACTGCACCTATGCCAAGTTTCGCACCAACTCCAAGTTCGAATGTTGTTTTACCACAATTGGAGAACTTCGATGGTGACTCCGCAACAGGCTACTTTGAAAGTGAACCCGATTTTGAAGATCAAGAAGAAGATGTTCGTCAGTACTCTGTGGCAATAAATCCTGAGAATCACACCAATCCTGTGTTCACAAGAGCTGTACATCTGAGAGCACAAAGAGAAGAGGAAGAAGAGAGACTGAAGGTACAAAAAGACAAAGAAAAAGGAAAAGAAGTAGCTTCTACTTCTAATGTTAAGTCTTCTCAAGAGAATGTGAAACCAATTGCTAAAGACTCGTCCTCAGCAAATTTTGATATTGTAGATTCCTTGATTAAAAACAAAGTGCAGATTTCTCAGTTAGAGTATCTCCAAGATCACCCAGAGCGAGTGGACTGACTTCTCAAATTGGTGAAAAAAGGACCTGTCAAGCAGCCCACATTGCTCGAATCATCCGTTCCAGCGGAAGACAAGCCTAAGCCCTTTTATATTTCTCTGTATATAGGGGGTTACAAATTAAGCAATTGTATCATCGATTCTGAAGCTTCAGACGACGTCATACCTCTACAAGTGATGAAGACTTTAGGACTTTCGTGCACCAAGACAAAAGACAAACGTTACTCACTGGAGTCCAAGTCAGTGCCGTTGGTCGGATAATTGAAAGATGCTCAAGGGAGGTTGGCGGCCTACCCTGAGAAGAAAATTATGATGACCATCCTGGTGGCTGACATTCCAGCTAGCTACAGGATGCTATTAAGCAAAAGCTTTTGCAAGGATCTCGGTGGAGAGATTCAAATGGATTGGTCTTATGCGAACATTCCATTGAAGAATGGTGCTTTCAACCTGGAACCAGAGCCCAAGTCTCAATTTGCGGTCGTGAAGTCTCAAGATCCTCAAGCTCAAGTTTTGTATCAAGAAATAGGACTTGGTACTTACACCATGCTGTCAGAGATACCTGAAGAAAGTCAAGAGATTGCGTGTACCATAGAGAAATCAGCAGATAATCCTAAGCTATGGACTATGCAGTTTGACGACAGTTGTTCTACTGCTGGTTCGGGAGCAGGAGTTGTGAAAATTTCTCCTAAAGGACGGTTATATCCATTTGCATACCGATTGCAATTTGAATGTACTAACAATACAGCGGAATATGAGGCGCTTGTACTAGGTCTCAAAAATGCAAAGGATATGGGTATTAAACATCTCATAGTCGAAGGTGATGCGGAGCTTGTTGTGAAGCAAGTCAGAGATCAATTCAAAGTAAAAGTTGATTGTCTCCGACATTACAAAAATAGGGTGTGGAATGCAATAGATTGGTTCGAAGCATTTGATATCAAGTACATTCCATGTCTAAAAAACAGCAGAGCAGATGCCCTCGTGGTGTCGGCTTCACTTTTCATGCCACATTTTGACTTTCGTCGTAATGCATTTGCCATCGAGTTAATATACAAGCCAGCTGTACCTGACAACTGTGATAATTGGAAAATCTTTAACGACGATGACCACATCAAAGAATTCCTTGTTATGGGAGATAATTTTAAAGAATTGTTCTTTGAGGGCAGTTCATTTACTCACAGAGAAGCAGTAACAAAAGTTTCAGATGCGTCAAAGATTATTGAAGACAAATAAAGTCCAGAAGAACTAGATACAAGCATAATCCAGTTGAAAGGAAATAAAAATCCCAAGGGTTTGGTTTCCTTGGAGAATATTTTTGACAGGCATGACAGATACATACAAGATCATAGTAACTCCAGCAAAAGAACCTCTGCTGAATATCAACAAGTGAATATCAGAACAGTTGACAAGCCTAGACTGGTTAATCTGGGTACATGCTGCACTGCAGAGGAAAGTGATAGGTTCATCTCATTGTTCAAGCAATACAGAGATATCTTCCCCTGGTCATATGAAGACTTGAAAGTTTTTACACCAAGAGAATTGTCTCATACAATTCCTCTTCGACCTGAAGCGAAGCCCTTCAGGCAAAAGCAAAGACACTACAATCCACGGATTCAAGGTACCATCTACACGGAAATCTAGAAGATGGTGAATGAAAAGATCATCTTTCCAATCCATCATTCCACCTGGCTGTCAAATATAGTTCTTGTGCGCAAGAAGAACAGAGAAATCAGAATTTGTGTCGATTTCAGGAACTTAAATCAATCATCGCTCAAAGATAATTATCCTTTGCCGATCATGGAGCACACCTTTCAGACGGTTACCAGTTCGGAGATGTTGTCCTTATTAGACGGTTTTTTTGGTTACAATCAAATTGCAGTAGCTGAAGAGGATCAATACAAGATGGCATTCACAACCCTGTGGGGTACATTTGCCTATGAAAGAATGCCCTTCGATTGCAGCCGCCTATATAAGGCATGAAATAGTACAGCCACTCCTGAATACAGTCTTCTCCCACCAATTGATGATCGCAGATGCCTCTGGAGACCTAGGCACCCACACTGGTGAAGTCAGAGTGCAAAAAGGCAAGGCGTTTTGCTTATTGTGAGAAGTACGGACTTGTTGCTGTGAAAAGTACAGCCCAACAACCAGCAATAAATGAAATCCGTATGGCTGTAAGAGATGCCAGATGATGGATAATGGACGGTCACTGAAAAGGATTTCCTTCTGGAAGAAAATCGATCCAAACCCCAATCTAAATCTTCAACAATAAGCTTTGCAATGACTTCTGTATGAAGCCACTCAACTAACAAGCTTCAGCTGAATCTTTCATAGCCTCAATATGCCTGATTCTAAAGAGTTGACATTCTACAAAACCTGATTGCAGAAACCCTTGTTTCTCCAACTCCAAATGTTCTCAGAGAGAAAAGACAAAATTTGAATAATCATATCATAATGAGTTCTATTATGTCTTTGAAAAATAAATACCTCTCTCACACAAGTTCGCCCCTTCTCAAAAAGCAATTAAATGAGCATTTAAATGATAATTAAATTCGCCCCTTTGACTTAGGCAATTTAATTAATAAATGGCGTCCCCTCTTTAAATGAGTAATAAATACTCATTTAAAATTAATATTATTCCTCTATTATAAAGTATTAAATACTTTATAATTTGCCATTAATAATTAATACTTTAATATTTCATTTAATTGACTTTGTATTATAAAAATCAATTTAATAAACATTTAATAATTATCAAATGCTCCAATATTCTCCATTTGCTCACCAAACTGTCAAACTGGGTCGAAACTGAGATGACCAGCTGAGCTAGGTGCCCTACCAAAAATAGTAACCCCTGTTGGCCTAACTTACTATAAATAGTAAGTGCCTGAATATCACTTTGTAAACCTCTACAAAGGCCCAACCCTGAAACAACTAATGGAGTAATGTCCCAAAACTTAGGATAACTGCCAAAAGCAACCCTCTAATCACATCTGTCAGCCTACGAGGGTCTAAATGATAGGCTAACCCCTCAAACACCTAAACTGCGTAGGAAGGGGACATTACAGTTGTTGATTTTATCTAAGGGAATCGCCCTTCAAGAGGGTCGTACCATGTCTCATGTGCTTTGGAATTCATGTTTAATGTTTTGAGGACTTTTTGATGCTGAGATTTCATTGCATTTGAGGCGCCATCCTCCTAGAAGACCTTTGCACTTTGTTTCAGTCAATTCGCAGTCCATGGGATTTTTAAACATTGCTATAATCATGCTTCTTCTATTTGCATTCATTCTATTGTTGTAACACTCGTAATTTGCAGATTCTTTCAATTGTAAGGTTGAGGATTAGTAGTACTAATCCAACAATTATTATTATTGCAATTACTTGTGATTTCTAATGCAAATACGTTAACCCCTGGATGGTTTACCTCCAATGTGGAGAATAAACGTTGTAACTCTCATTGTACCCACTGAATAAGTGGAGAATTCCCACTCTTGAGTGGATGCCTGCCCACCGCAACAGATGAATTACTTAGTTTGAGTTTTCTATGGCTGGTTATCCGCCTAGTTATTTCAGTTTGTAATAATTACTCCACCATATGTTAGCACCTCGCCTTCAAAGGGATCTTGCGTGCACATTCTTGGCATTGAGTTTATTTTACATTTCCAGTTGTAATCAATTTTCAGTTGTTGAGTTATTTGACCCTAGGGATCCTCTGAACCAATGCCTGCCCCTCTTCCTTCAGTGGTTTTAGGGCGCATTCTTGGTTAGAGTTGCTTTGATAGAGATTTGGTTTCAGCGCTAACGCTAATCAAGTGGCCAAGTGTTGGTATTTGTGTAAAAATTGTGGCAAAAAATTGGTTAGCATATTTCATCAAGCTTTGTCTAAACTTGATGACACACATAGGTATGTGGAAAATCTGATTTATAATGTGCCAAGAAATCAAGGTGTGTAATATTTCCCTTGTTGATTTGAAATCAATTAAGAATGTATGGAAGAAATCAAGACAGATTTTTTGCATGTAATTTATGATAGAGACAAGCCTACTAAAGCTGTTGATGATGCATTGGAATTGAACAAACAAACAAAGGCTGAATTGTTTGTTGTTCAAAAGTCTTTAAGAGAAGCTGAAAATCATATTACTGCTGCTCTTTTTTTCAAAGAACAAGAAAACAAAGAAAGAACTGAAGAGATTCAATAAGTCATTGAAGAGTTGGATTTCATACAAGAGACTTATGATTAGGAGCATTGTCCTGAAAGAACAGACAATTCAAATTTTCATCAGCATGATTTTCATATTTTTGATAATACTTTATTTGAAGTTGGTGCAAATGTGTGCTATGAAAATTTATTTTTTCTGTTAGATGAAGGAATTTCTCCAAATGCTAGTGATGAAGAGTGGGATTCAGATACTACTTCCAACAGTGGAATATTGATGCAAGATCTGGATTGTGATAATGTTATTGCTGTCCATTGCCCATTCACCCTACATGAAATGGAAAATCAAGGTATGCATATAAGTGAGGTTCTCACTCTTGACCATCAACAGAGAATTGATTGGAAAAGTTTGCCGGATAGAGCTGATTGGCAGCTTGATGGTGAGCTTTTTCGATCATTGTTACAATTGTTTGTAAGGATTCTCTCAAATTCTATTCATGTATCAATGTTTCCAAGCTCGGCTCATTTCAAAATTGAGTTCGTTGATGAAGTGAATTTCCTTGAATTGTTTTGGCAATTCTTGTTCCATGGTATTAGTTTCAGTATCTTCATAGATTTCAGATTTGATGACCACTTCTTGTAGTTTCAAGAAGTATTGATACAGTATGGGCATGCTAATCAGATGATTTTAATCAAAGTAGTGCAACGTTTGCATGGTGGTTTTTTCCTCCAACTCTCTTGAAATCCTGGAATCACGTGGGAGTCAGTGAATGTTGAAGAAGAGTTTATTAATTTCATTCAATTCATTTTCAGAATGTCTGATAGGAACAATATAGTGATAATAATATCAGGGACTGTTTTCAGCAGAGATTCATGGCAACCTCCAACATTGATTTCGGATCCTAGTATTCAGATTCGCCTACAGATGCGGATTGCTTGAGTGCAAGCAATCTTCGGGACAGGAGGAATTCTAATATCCCATTTTTTACTTCATGGAGAAATATAATATTATTTAAATTATTCAATATTTTCTTCCAGTCGTTTATTCACAAGGAAATATTATTAATTAAATAATCTTATATTTCTGTGACTTATTACATGTGAATTTGAAATTAAGTCACAACTAAAAATTAAAAGAGAAAATAAATATGAAGAGTCAGGCAAGGGGAAGCCAAGGGTCAAGGCCAAGGTTATAAAAGAATATTGTGGAGCAAATTGCAGCAGGTTGGATTTGGTTTGTGAAACAGGTATTTGGGTGGAGTTTATCCAAAAATTTGTGAGGACAGAGTCCTTCTCACAGAAAATATCATCTACGGTGTTGGAAGATACACCCTGAGTGGTGGCTGACAATCTCACTTCAAAGGTTGTGCTAGGGTTAACTGTGTAATTTGTGCAGCTTTATTTGAAGACATTTCAGAATTTTTTCAGTATTGAAAAAATTGTTCCTATCAGTGCTCAAGTTTTGCAGGAGAATTGTATTGGATTTTGTATTTCAATAAAGATTGAATTCTGAGTTTCCTACTTTTCAATTCGATATCTGGTGTTGTTGAATTTCTAGTTATTTTCATATACCAGTTGAATATATTTATATATTTAGATTGCCACCTTGACAATAAAAGAAATCTGAGAATGTAATATTTGCCGCCCTGAGAATTAATATCTGGGTGAAGGAAAGGCTTAAAAGAGATTTAGCGGGAGTCTTGGCGAAATAAGGACCTCTTAACTCTTAAATTGAAGTGTTCGAGAAACTTTGAACTGTGAAGTCGAACTGTTGTAGCAGCCAATTAGGAGTTTGGAGTGGTTTTGGAAGAAAACAAGGGAAATTCAATGTGTTACAGTCACCAGGAATGAAGTATTGGGTTGACAAGAGTATAGCCAATTGGTAACATTTCCGAAAGAAGACGACTCACACAGGAATTTGAGCACTCAAGAAATTATATCAGCTGAGTCTAATATGAGGTTACGGCAAAGATCACAAGGAATCGCATCATAACAAGGAGTTGTTCAATGGAATTTGAAGGCTTTGAAAATCAATCTTTGCTTGCCATGCTCATTGGGCTATCGTAGCAATTGGTTGGAAGTGAAGATTTGTAGAAAGAGATAAGAGCCATCATTCTCCGAAGAACACGAAATCGTATCAAGGGAGACACGGGAATCAAGGCTATGCTTGGATATAGGCTACTGCCGCAATCAGAAGATTAAGGGAAACAAGTTAACCCTTTCTGTGCCAATTCTAGAGGCTAGATATTCAAAGATTCATCTACCCAACCAGCGTTTAGCCGTATTGGATGTGTTCTTTGGTTTGCGCCACTTACAGATGAATCACTGCGATGAATTAAAGGCTTGAAGTGGACTATCATGAAAGAGTCGTGATTGAAGAAGATTTTGTAACGCCTTCAAAACAGAGCATTCAGTGGGACGGAAGGAGACGATTCATATTTTTAGTCAAATATAATTGGTGAAGAAAAATGTGGAGCCTAGATGCCGTGACATATCCTAGCGAAAAAGAGATGTGGAGGCTTGTTACTTAAAGGCGATTTATATTGGGCTTAAGGAAGGATTGGATTATTTTAAGGAAGCTGGAAAATTCATCACAAACATAAGAGTCTGAATGAGCTGTCGGGAGCAGCTTAAGAAATTGTCTCTTCTTTAATCTGTCGATACTAAATTATTTGGAACGCTAAATTTCATATGCTATCTTAGCATTGAATTTGAGTTTGGGTATAAGCATCGCAGACAGAAAAAAATCACTTCCAAAGATATAGCCTTGGCATGCTGAGTTGCCAGCCATTTCTTATAGCCGTCCCTTTATATTGGAGACATGTCAAGGAAGAAATCCTTATTGAACAAGGAAACTGTGGGAGAGGGCAATATCTGCCAGAGGATGCAGTATGAGCTGGAAGGGAACGAGTCAAATAAGAGTCATGATTAACACCTGAAGATTTTTGAAGGCAATAAAATGTGGGAAAGTCTATTGAGCCATTCCAATGGAGGAGTCGGGCAGTGAAATTATTATATTTATTGTGGCATACTGATATATTGTGAAACCTGGGAAGTGCATTTAAAGGTTTTGAGATTTAAATGGGTTCATAATAGTGCTTTGCAATGGCAGCATATCATCTGCAATTTATTGTGGAGTCTGGCAGAGCTAAATTGTAATCCCATTTTTCTTAGAGTTAATGAACAGCTGATGATTGAGGTGAGAACTTTATGCTACCTCTATTTTACAAATGTTTGTAGAAATGTGGTAATGTTTATGATTGGAAATTTATGCCTGCTTTCTTTTAAGTATGTATCATAGTACGCTCATTATTATATGTGCCAATACCAAAATCATTCTATTACCTTGAATCATAAACATACAAACAAGTATCAAATTCAGAGTTGCATATTGGAACTGTTTCACGAAATGCCTGACCCAGTTGGCTGGTGAAATCGAAAAAAATTAATGCAAATTGGGGAAGCATACTACATTACTCCCCGCCAGTTTTGGCACATGCTTTCTACAAGTAATCACAGGGTTTTTCAACTATGAGCTTTACAATTGCAGTGAATATTGTGATTCTTAGAAGAACGTAAATAATCAGGGCAGAAAGATGCTTGGAAGGCATCATACCCTCTCATTCTATGGTAAGCAAAATAGACACCATTTTGATACTCAAAATTTTCTAAATAACTATAGCGTGGTGTTTAGTAACTTGCCCCCAAGATCATGGCCAGATAAAGGAACTTTGCATGGAATAAATTTAAAATCAAGTTCCAAACCTGTTAGCACAAAGGAGAGCTTGCAGAAGTTGAGAGTTATTTTGATGGGAAGCTCATGGTGTCTTTGGTTGCAAAGTAATTAGTGATCATTCATTGTAACTTTGCACATACTTGGAACAAGACCAAATATGTAGATATAGACATGCTATAAAAGGTTTGATGAAACGTACCTTTTGTCATTTTAATTCAGAATAGACATTCTTGCAATAAATTAAGCTGATTTTATTATTACTAGCACATATCAAAAAATTACAGGTAAGTACAGTGGCTATTGGACAATATGAAAGCTATGCAACTTTTACATTTTTTGGAGGATACAATGGAGATTCTGGATTTCATATCAAGAATGAGATTAGTAGCAACTAGCAAGAACACTACTACAGCTGAGCAGTTTCAGCAAAATATGGAAAAAGAAAATGTTATAAACGTCGAAGATAAATTTTCTATCGAAGAAGTGGAAGCCGGCACAAGTATAATCTAAGATGCTCGAGAAAAGAGGAGCACAACAAAGATCGGCAATGGCAACAAGAAGCAAGTTAACAAGATGAAAACAGCCTAGAAAAAAAGTGTAAGAATTGGTATAAATAAAAATTTTGACTGCTTACAAATAAGTACATATTGGGTTCGTGTTTATGACACACTCTACTCCATGATAAATCCTCCTAAAGGGCTAGAGCTCCAACTTGTAGAAATCAAGTTTAAGCAACAAGAAGAAGCTTGTAGCCAAGGACAAATAAAGCTAGAATTATGTACTAGTCGGATTTCATAGTTACATTTTCAACTTATTGCTAATGGATTAAGATTTCAGCAAAATAATTTCAAAGCAATCGAGGGTCTTAACTTCTTATAGGAAAAAATTAGAAGATTTCCTCGTGAAATCTTTTTGCAGAAGCTTTCCAACAACAATGGCCACATATTTTATTTCAAATTTGGTGGTATTTGTTGTACCCCAAAGTTAAAATTTTTGTTACACTTAAGACATTTTGAAGAAATGAGTAAAAGTCTTGTTAAATCAGACAAAAAGGTTAAAATTTGGGTATGCAAGTTTTGCATGAGGGATTAAAACGCAAAATTTTCAAAATCTGACGATCTGGGTCTGCTCAGAGCAGCTTAATCTACAAAACCTAGATCTCAGTTTTTCATCCCTACTTTTTAGGAAAGCTGCTATTTTTAGAAAAAATTTAAAAATAATAACTTTTTCTACGTTTTTCTGGGTTTCTTTTGAAACGGATATTGGCAAAACTTTCTAAATATAGAAAGTTGGTCCATTAGGGTTCAAACTGATTTTGATTGGCTCAAAAATTCGTTCATATCAGGCTTGTGCAGTCAAAATCTCAAAATAATTAGTTTTTCCTTAGTGGGTCTATTCTGCTTTTTCAGAAGCATATCAGGAGCTCCAAGGTCATCAACGGAGATCAGTCAGCTGCCAGGCGTCAGATTCAACACTCAGGCGTTCAACAGGAGACGAGTCGGTGAGCAAGCATGAAGAACAAAGGAGAAGGTGAAAATTGTGAAAATTTTATAACACTGGTTGACTTGGGCGCCCCAGGTGAGAATAAGCCCGGCGGCGCCCATCTTTTTAGGGCATTAAATGATGAAATTAGGGTTTGCACCTCCAACCAAAGTTGCTCAGTTCTCTTCCAGCTCCGCAGCAAGTCTGATGGTGCAGTCAACAAATCATCCAATTGCCCGGGATTCAAGGCCGAACAAGGGAGATCCAAACTGAAGTCAAAATGAAAAAGAATGAAAATCATTAAAATTTGACTCAGAATGAAAAAGAATGAAAATCATTAAAATTTGACTAAGTCTGGAAGGTTTGGGCGCCCCAGGAGAGAAGAGGCGCCCAAGTTTTCAAATGCCTAAACAGATGAATTTGCAGATGTAGCTCTAACGTGATTTCTTCGGATTTGATCAGGCTCTCCAACGAGATATTCATGCGCGTCAATCGGAGTTTGCAGTTGCCAGTTACAAGAGGCTGAACATAGGGTGAAACAAGAGTGAAATTTCAAAATTCAAAAGCAAACATAAAAAGTGAAAAATATTCTAACTCTGGTGAGTTTGGGCGCCCCAGCTTGCACGGGGCGCCCAAGTTTTTGAAGGCTCAAAACTCACTGTTTGATGAAGTTTCTCCTAGGAGACCCCTCTTAATATCTCCTCAGCTTCGCAATGAGCATAACCATCAGTCAATCCGATGCCCAGATCACCAGATTCAACAAGATCATCTATGGAAGAAGATTTAATGAAGAAATTGAAGACATTAAGAATGGCTAATTCTGGACAAAATGGGCGCCCCTGGAGGAAATCGGCTCCCATGAATTCGAATGCCGAAATGAAGTTTTTAGTCAGAGACGCCTCCAAAACAATCTTCTCAAAACGGGTCAGGGTCCGTGATGAATCATTCAGCTCGCTCATCAGATTAGTCTGCAAGCCGGAAATCGAGGTCAAAGTAGGGGGTCAAAGTTGTGAGAAGTTGAAAATATCAAAAAATGACTAACACTCCTTGAAGTGGGCGCCCCTAGCCAAGAAGGGTGCCCAACTTCTCATGCCTTAGTGAAATTTGCAAAATTTTCAAGAAATTTCAAAATTGCAAGAGGATGAGGACGTCTAAGTTCAATGAACAGAGTTTTTAGGGTTTTGAAGATGAAAGCAAAAGAAAGCAAACCTAATTCAAACCCTAAGTCTATTTAATACCTCTCTTCAATGTAATTTTCATTACTTTTGCAAGTAGCATTCAAAGGAGAAAATTGGAGCAACAAGTTTGAAGAAATTTTTCAAGATTCAAAAGCTCAGTTTGTTGGTTATTCATCAAATTTTTCATATCAGCAACATAAACCCTTGCTTTTTCATGCTTTTTCATCCAGAAGATCAAATTTTTCAAGGAGAAGGCCAAGGCTTTCAAATTTTCAGCCATCTGGGTCTTATCACCTCATTCTTCTGAAGAAATTTTCAAGAACTTCATCAAGTTGCAGCAGCTGCTTTTTTGCTTTGCATGTCAGTGAAATCCTCAGTGCATTCAGTTTTCAATCATCTCGGTCCTCTCAAATCAATCTTCTAAAGAAAACCCATATCACAGTTTTTTTTAAGAAAGTTTCAAATTCTAGGGTTGGCTGCTTTTTCGATCAACCATCAGTATTTTGCAAATATAATCAACTGGGTCCATTTCTAAGAGTATTCTGAACAAAACCCAGGTGTCAGTGTTTTTCGTGAAAAATTGAAGAAATTAGGGTTTGCTGCTTTTTCAGTTAAAATTCAAATTTTTCAACAACGGATGATTTGGGTTGTCTTCCAACGAAATTCTGAGCAAAACCCATATCTCAAAAAAAAATTCAAAAAGTTTGTCCGTAGGAGCAAGAAAATCAGCATTCTAAAAATAGTAAGATGCTCAAGACTTGTCTAAACTTAGGCGAGGTTACAGTCGTTCTTCAAAGTTTCGGAAATAGAGTACACTCCCAATGTTTTCAAGACTGAATCAGCTCTCTATCATGATTACATCAAAACAGCTGAAACAGACTTGCATCATATCAAGTCGATGTTTGATCTACACGCTTTGGAGAGTGCAAGCAACACTACCATAAGGAACCTGGAACACTCTGGACTCCTCACAGCAGCGTCTATCCCTATATCAGTTCAGAGTCTTGAGTTCACAATCGCTTGCATCAAGCATTACAACCTGGCTACAAGGGAGATTCAATCAATTGATGGCAGATTGATTTGCAGTTTGAAGCCTGATATGATCAAGAAGTGTTTTTCCATTCCCCCATGGCCTGAAAGCGTCACTATCTCAAAGGGTGAATGTGAAAGGATATGGGAAATGCACAAAGACAAATATAGCAAGAAGATTGCACAGAGGTGGATGAAGGAGAAACATAAGACTTTGCCTAAGAACGTCGGGCGAGGAGAGTTCAAAGATGAGATTGCTATCATAATCACCTTGCTCAACAGGGTAATTGGATCAAAAGACGCTACCAAGTTTCAGCTTTGGATGTTTTACACCATACCCCACATCATGAAGAAGACCGAGTTCTATGATTGGCCCACCTTGATCAGTGACAGCCTTCATCAACAGATAACAAAATATTTCCGGATTCATGAATTCCACATGATCTCTTACCTACTCTACCTAGTGGCCTTCCAAGGTCAATTCAGAGGGTTGAACACAAAGGGATCCCAAAGCGTACAACATGTTTACAACTACTATCCTCAGTTGGAATTCACCAAGTCACTACATACAGCAAAGGGTGGTTGAGGCTTTTTTGTTCATTAACGAGTTCATTGCAGAGATCCCAGCTCGATGTCATAATGATGACGGTTCCTATGTCAGACTTGATGAAGTGCAAACTCAATTTCAGAGTGTTGTCTGTGGCAATGATGGTGGCTTGAGTCAAATTTCCATGATGTCAGCAAGGTTTGGAAAAGCAGCCAATAAGGTCGAAGATTTCCTTACGTCAGTTGCAGATAGTGAAGATATTTTAGAAAAGCGGTGTTTTGCTATTGATGGCATAGATGCACCAAATCGGGACACAATCTCTAACTTTCTAGCGGATGTCATCGAGCTTTAAAGCAAGCTTTCTTCCAAAAGCTTTCCTCCCGCTTTCTTTCTATTCTTGGAATAATTCTTATCCATTCTTTGAGAAGAGAAAGAAGATAAAATGTAATAGTTAGCGTTTCCCGCTTTTTCTGCTTTCTTAGGTGTTAGATGTTATCTTCTTTCTAGATTTAGAAATAAAGCTTGCTTGTTGAGCAAGCCCTAGATTGTGAAAGCAAGGAGATTTTAGGGTTCCCTACTCCTCTGTTTGCCTATAAATAAGAGCCTTCGCTCATTAGTTTTCTTTAACCATGCTAGTGATAACAAAACGCTGAGCCTATTGTGCCTTCTATTTGTTATTCAAGTGTTGTCCAATTGTTTTATGATAGCAAATTGTTGACTCTCTTTTAGCCAACAAGGAGTTATTGTAGTTGTTCTTCCTATTGCGTAAGAACAAGATTGCAACCTGTTGGCGTAACAACTAGCACCTCTAGAGTAAGAGTTGGTACGGATAGCTATGCACACTACGCAATGAGTGCTCTTCAAATTAGGAGGGGAAGTTCCCTCGTTGTGCTTGACAAAAGTACTTGCAAATGGAAATAAACTAAACTATATCCTATCTTTTTCTTTCAACTGTAGAGGTACAAGGCTTTCTCGAAAACTATATACGTTGCAGCTGAGAATTTTCTGGTTTCGCAGATTCACTGACTACAACTAAACTTAATTACTTAAATTCTATCCAGTTTCCTCAAGAAAACAGAGCATGAGGAAACGGAGCAAGGTTTGACTATCAGACAATAAACAAGTATAGATTCTCAACTTGAAGGCAAGGTGGCACATCTATCAGCTAAATCTAAACAAGTTTATTGGTAATAACATCACACGATAAACTGAATACGGATTCTCTACTTGAAGGCAAGGCGGCACAACTATTATCTCAATCCGAATAAGTTTATTATTCACAACAACATACGATAACCAAGTCCAGATTCTCTACTTGAAGGCAAGGTGGGCACAACTATCATCTCAATCTAAACAAGTTTATTGAACACAAAACAGATTTATCTAAACTATGGAAAGAATTCACCATTATAATTGCATGAAACCCTATGTGGCATAGCAATTAATCATAATAGTCAAGACGCATGAACAAATACCAAAAGAGCAATATTGAGGGCAAGTTAGGCACGGCATATATTTCTCTCTCAAGCAAAAGTTATTTACAAATGAGCAAAAGCTCTTATTTACATACATCAAGGTGTAGGGAACCCTAAAATCACCTTGAGTCTACTACAGTCTTGCAATGCATGCAAGATTTATTGCTAAGCCCTAATAAAGCAAACTATACAATCAACTGAAAAGCTACCATCAGTTAACCGAAACATCTAATATAAAAATGGACAATTGTGCAAGCATGCACGTCCTTATTGAAAGCGAGTTAACTGGAAGACTACCATCAGTTAACGTAAAACCCTAAATGAAACTCCAAGTGTGTAAAGCTAATCTCAGAATAGATATGCATGAGACAAGACAACAAGTTAACTTGGGAAGGTAACGCCAAGTTTAACTCCTGTGTGTAATGTCTATCCTGAGAGGTGGGAACTGAAGTTTACTGTCCGTGATCTCGAGCAACCAATCCCTCAACGAGATTGTTAACTACATCACTATCTGGAGCTATGAGACTCTGTCGAAGAATGCTATGTCGGTGCAGCATATCCTTACCAGCTGTGATTTGAGACTGAAGTTCACCTCTGCTCCTTGTTGCCTTATCGAACAATGCTGACATGACTGTAAGCTGAGTAACCTTACAGCCAACGGTCTCCCCACTGAAAATGGTATGAATGAGTGCCTGGAGCTCTGACTGAACATCGGTAAGCTCAACGTAGGCACCACCCTCGATTTGATATCGGCACGGTAAGCGAGATACTAGAGTCCTCACAAACCGGAGTGCACTAGTGACGTGCTCTCTACTCTCAGCCAACTTTGACGCCAAAGTGTCTTCTATCTTTGCTCTGAAAACCAATTGTGTTTTCCAAGAGTAGATAGCCTCTCTATCCTCACAATCTGTGACTGCATCATATGCCACACTCAGGTGAGCAATCATAATCTCATCCCGGGGTTTGTTAATTGCCATATCTCACTCCTCATCCTGAAGACGGAGACGGAGCTCTCGTGCATTGTACCGCAACTGATATAACTCTGTGAGCATAGCACAGCCTCTAGCAACGAACTCCTCCTCCCATTCATCCAAACGCTTGCCATATGCAACTAAGTCATGAAGTTGACTTTGCTCTGCTGGAGGTTCAAGCATCGGTGGGAGTGTGTTAATGGCATTTGGTCTATGCACAAGGCTAGAAATGTACTGAAGAATTTGTCTGATTTCAGCCTTGAGGGCTGCCTTATCTTCTCCGTCCTTCAGTATCCAATCCCTGGCACTGTCTGTAGCAACTTGTAGGAGATCAACCTGGGTTTGGCGTGTGCTACGACCAAGGTTGACTGTGATAACCTCAAAATCCTGAGATTCCAACTCATCCAAGCTCTTCCCCTGTGGAGGTACAGCAGTCTCGACGACAATCTCCATGTCAGTGTTCCTCTCTACGTGGACCATGTTCTTGACCCTCTTGTCTGGCGCATCCTGGTAAATGTCATCAAAATCAGAATGATTAAGAACATAAGATGGTTGCCTCCTCTTCCTTCCTAGCTGAGCTTCGATCCAAGATTGGTCTCGGCTAATGCTACTAGAAGGGTCTGTACTAGCAACAAGAGGTGCTGACAAGAGTGAATGTGTAGAAGACCCGCTGCGAGGCGGAGAGTCCAAATCCAATTCAATGAGAATTAGGGTTGGTGACTGCTCTGAAACGAGTGTAGGAACTCGAGGCTGAACTCCAGGTACTGGCGGACTCTGAACTGGCCTCTAAACTAATTCTGTGACCGGCTGTCTGTTAGGCTCCGTGTGTGTAACAGTGGCAAGCGCCTTGCCTTTTGAATTGTTTAGCGCTTGACCTTTCTTGGGAGGATTACTCCTCTTCTTTTGTTTAGGTTTTGACGAAGAAGGTAGCGAAGGATTCACCACTACTGGCGGCTCTGCTCTGGGCACACTTACCTTCCTTGTCTTCTTGCTATCGAGGTAAAGTATACTATTCTGAATAACTCTACTTGACCTCTCTTTGACCGTTGTGTATTCCTTGGCGTACCAATCAACTGCTGGCAATGGTTGTGTATCAACCTGCTCTCTGAAAAACTGAGGAAGAACCTCCCCCTCATCATCTGATAAACCTTCCACATCTTCTGACAAGAAAACAGAAATTTGCGAGAGAGAAAAGCGGCCGTAACTACGTCTGCAAACCTCGAAGTTATCTGCGCAATTTGCCCAGTAATCCTCCACAGAAGGCTCATGATATATTCCTCTAGCAAGGCGAGTTGTATAATGACCTGAAAGATCATAGGCACGTGTTTCAACAAGATACTTAAGATGATACTTCTCAAGGTCTTGTCCTGCAATTTTAGCATCAATTGCCGACTTGCACCAATACATTCCAAACTGAAAAGGAAAGTGTTGTGACCTTTTTCACACATCGCCCCATTGCAAATGGGGACCCCCCTAATTTTTGATTCGTTTCGGACTTTTGGCTTGATTTTGGTTTGTTGTTGTCTCTCTTTTCTACTGTCTATCTTTCCGGGACGTTCCCATCTGCGAGCTTAAATGTGAATTTGGCTAAGTCTAAAATTAGGGTTTCATCTTTCCTGGTAAGTCCAAGGTTGAACGAAGTGAGTAAATTGAAAACAGAGCTTAGCATTGTTGTCAGTATGCTTCCAGCAGGCTCTCAGCAAATTTTCATCAAATTCCGAGCACTTACTATTTTTAGTAAGTGTGCAATTACAAGCAATCTGTCAGCATTTTTTGAGGATCCGATAGTCACACTGCATTCGAAGCACATCAGGCTGCTCGTGCACAAAATTTGAACTGAAACAGGCAACTTTCTATTTTTAGCAGTCCAACTTCCGGAGCGAATTTCAAGGCTTAGATGCAGAGTTTTCCTTTGCATGTCTAGATATTCCTTCTGGGTTTTTCTAGGCCTTTGCAACGGTATAGCATGCAAAACAATACAACTTTTAGAGTTCAGCCTTCAGAGGCTATTTTTAGGGTTTGCATGTCAGGGTTTTCTTTGCATGTCGGATGATTCCTTGTGGGTTTTTCGAGAGCTTCGCAGTGATGTGACATGCAAGTCAAAATAATCACTCAGTAAGGAACTTACTATTTTTAGCAGGTGTGTCCCGGCAGCTGCTTCCCAGCACTTCAGAATCACAAGTTGATCGCAATACATCAGAAACGAGGACAAACAGAGATCATTTGATACGCATGCAGAGCAAATTAGGGTTTCTAGCTTCGGGACCTGAAAAGAGGGGTAAAAAGTCAAAAATTTTGAAAACCGGTGTAAACCACCGCGATCAGCATCCTTCAGGCTATCTGCTGGTAAAATTTGAAGTCAAACGAAGCACTTACTATTTATAGTAGGTCATTTTGGAAACAGGCTAAAAATAGCAAATCAGGTGCATGCGCTGATGTCAGCAGGCAAGTCACGTGGTGAGGAGCGCCTCATTCAAATTTCAAGACAAACGGAGCTGTGGAGGTACCAGAGGCAAGCAGTTACTATTTATAGCAAATCACCTTCAGAAATGGGCTAAAAATAGCAGGCCGACTAAAAATAGCAGTGTCAACAGGGTAACAAGGTTGTGAGGATGCAGTGTTTGAAATTTCAAATCGTTCTGAGCTTTAGACATGCAAAAATCGAGAGACTTACTATAAATGGCAGGGCATGGACGCTGGCAAAAGCAAGGAAAAAGTGACTAAGTCTGGAACTTCATCCTGCAGCTACTTGAAAATGCGCCCTCAAGCACCAGATGCCAAAAAAATTTCTAACTCAGGTGTTTCATCCTGCAGCCATGGCAAAATGCGCCCAAGTTGATGAAGATGTGATAAAAAATTTCTAAGTATGAAAGCTCGTCCTCCTCCTAGGCTGAAATGCGCCCATGCCTAGAAAGTCAAAGAAAGCCAAAGAACTTCATCCTGCAGCTATGCCAAAATGCGCCCACCTTGAAAGCATGCCATGCAAAAAAATGGCTAAGTTAAATTTGTCCTCCACCACCTCTCAAATGCGCCCATCCTTCAACAAGCATCAAATGCGCCCATAAAGCAAGTGAGTCAAAGGAGTCAAAGGCGTTCATCCTTCAAGCATAGCAAAATGCGCCCAAAACAAAGCATGTGAGGACAAAACAAAGGAAGATGAAGAGTAACTTGTTGGAGGCATTAAAAGTTTTCATCCTCCACCCTATGCTAAATGCGCCCATCCTTCTCAAGGGGTGAAATGCGCCAAGTTTAGAAGAAAGTCAAAAGTCAAAATGCTTTATCCTCCTTCTATGCTCAAATGCGCCCAAATAAAGGCATGTGAAGACAAAAGTCAACGCGTTAAAAGTTTCATCCACTTCAACATGTAAAATGCGCCCATGCAAAAGGAATCTAAGATGTGCTAAAGGGTGAAGTTGATGGGTAGAAATATACTAAGGGCGTTGAAAAGTCAAGTCCTTCATGACATCAAAAATGCGCCCAAGTGCATGAAGTGTAAAATGAAATAAATTACCAAGGCGTGGAAATAAGATGTTAAAATATTAATCCTTCACCATGTGTGAAATGCGCCAAGGTAAGGTAAGGGGTGGTGAATCAAAATTGATAAGTGAGGCGTTCGAAGTGTTTTATCCTTCTTCAAGTTGGATATGCGCCCAAAGTATAAAGGTGATGAAGAGATAATTGCTAAGGCATGGGAGTTTAAATGTGCTAGGCGTGGAATTTAATCCTTGGTAACAAGCTAAATGAGCCTAAAGTATATAAGGTGGTGAATAAAATAAAACATGCCAGGCGTTGGATGTTAAGTGTCATGTACTTGCAGGAAGACTTTCTAAGTGAAGTTGTTGATTTTTCTCACCAAGGCAAAATGGATAAAGTTGAATAGAAAATCTTCTAAGGCAAAAATAAATTTAAAACGCTAAGTGATAAAAAATTTTCTAAGGCACAAAGAATTTCTCTCTAGAGGAAAAACGCCTAAGTCTGGTGAAGTGATGAAATTTCCTGGACACGAATGAATTTGTCGGAGATGAGTTAGATTGCCAGTGTCGCGAGATTGATAAAGAATTTTCAAGTCAGAGCAAGAAATGTCCACAGATGTGAAGAACGGGATTTAATTTGTTGAAAATTATTTTTCCAAGGTGCGAAATTCAAGAAAATCAGATGAACCCGTTCGTTGTATACCCATGAATTCGACAAGTTCTAAAAGAAATTTTCTTCTGGGTATCGAGGATTATCGATGAGGAATGGATTTTAAGGTCTTCCACAGCTTGCCAAGGATTTTGAGGTAAAGATTTTAAATGGGCGCCAGGTTGGTGAATTTCCCAAGAGAAATTTGGAAATTTTTCTAAGGCAAGGAATAAAATGTGTTTTCGAGATAAAATGCCTCGGCGGATGAATTTCAAGTTGGGCACCTAGATAATTTTTTATCGAGTTCCTGATGGAGGTTTTTCTTTCTCGAGCCTGAGTTGGATGAAATATCAGAGTGAAGTGTGCGCCAGGCAGAATGCAAGATGGGTTGAAAATTTGGCTAAGGCATGAAGAATCATGAAGAAGGCAGAAATTGGCTAGTGAGGGCGATGAACGCTTGGAAGTTAGAGCATGAAAATCCTGGTAAGTAAAGTGAATTTATATTATGAAGTGTTCTATTACTCTTCCCCTTGCTTGTTTGCAGGAGGAACGTCGAGACTAGGCGGTGATGATTTGAAGCAAGTAGTTCAAGATGATAAATCGCGAAGGAAGAAAAGTTGCAAGAAAATGGCTAAATGTTGGGACTTAGTATAACTCAAGATGGAGAAAAGAATGGAAGCTCGAGCAAAGTTGAAGAACGACGTCAAGAAGAACATCAAGAGCAGTGTGAACACGTTTCAAGACTGGAATCTTCTAGAAGGATAATGGACATTAATGGCTCATTTATTACCCCACTCCTCTTGGTGGCAATTTTTAGGGTGAATCTTGTTTAGGGCTGAGGTGGCACGATCTGGGCCATCCAGCCGATTGTAATCTGAGCCGTCCGTTGGACTTGGCCAGCTATAGAAAGGGGGAGTCCCCCTCATTTGTATCTCATTAGACAGTAGAATTAGAGAGTATAAGTTAGACGATAGATATAGAGTAGAGGGACAACTTAGGAGTAACTTAGTATAGATTGATAGTGTAGCTTGAAGAAGAGGGAAAGTTTTCCCTTTGAAAACTTTGTAAGAAATTGTTGTGAACACTCCCTCAATAAAAGAGTTTTTCATTGATGGTGAATTTCGTCTTTGTTGTGAGTAGCTAGCAAGGTTTCTTCGTCCTTCCATTCAAATGGTAGCATAAAATAGTTCAAAATAGTATAATTTTCATTCCATGCAAATAGATGTTAACCGTGGAATGTGGTGTTTCATCTAAGCAAGCTTCGCTTATCCATACCACTAGCGGGCTCATTGATGGTGTGTTCGCATTGTGTGGTCAACTGGAAATGTTGTGGGCCTAACTTCAATCATAGTTTGAATGATGGTATGCATCATTGTGATGGTATCTTCATGTCAAGTGGTGGTTTGAACATCTTTAGTCATCTCCCTCGAAGATTGCACCGACTCCGTGGACGCTGTCCGAAGCAAGGCAAAGCGAAGTCCGGTTGAAGTTTGCTGAAGTTGAGCTCCATATCCCACACTTAGAATAGACTCTCTAAACCTTACGCCATTTCAAATCAGTACTTTCTAATTAGAATAGGAAACCCGCGCTTCATAGACAAATCTTCCGATCATTTGAATTCCTTTCTCCGCCATTGAACAATTCCGTAAGTCCACTTGAAATACTAGCAAATCACATCGAGCCAACTGAGCCTATTCGCATTGAAAGAACCTTGGAGTTGAATGCATGAACTTTCTTGCAATCTTAGCATGTTGAATACTTTGATCAAGAGAGAATAGGGTAGCCATTGGCGACTTTATTCTGCGTTGGTGCGGTCACGAAAAACACATCAACAGAAAGTTGATAGATGGTCTGTGCCTGCGGCATAAAAGACGATGAACATCATGCATCTGTCTCAGGAACTCCTGAAAGATTGTCTTATCCGAAGGATAACCTGGAAGCATAGCTGGATTTCCTGTAAATCCGTATACTCGGATGTAGGTGTATGTCGGGAATTGAATAAACCAATCTGCCCATCCATCCATCGCTGCCCTAGCAACTGCCGAGATACGAACGTGCAACTCCCGGTCCAAATTTCTCACTGTATAAGTCTGAAAAGCCTCATGAACACGCTTGAAATGACGTTTAGCTCTAGTGAACTCAAGCTGATCATAATACTGAGACTTTCTGCACACTGAGAATACCCACGGTGTTTAGTCCTCAAAACTGGCCCTAATAAGCGATCAAGTACATGAGATATGAACACATGTGAAACTCATGGGCAACTAAGAAACCGGTGATCTGCCTATGGAGAATATCGCTGATGAAGGATGCCTAGTCATAATGCTCCTACCCAGAAATGATGTGACCAATAATGTAATACATCCAAGGCTGGAAAACATTCGCATGTGCTTGACCTGAGACACGATTCAGGAGTGTGATTAGAATCGCGTACTCATCCTTGTATTCACCATGACCAACATTGTTTGGCAATCTGTTCTTCGCTTGTTTTAACCATCTTTCTGCCATCTTCTTCTGACACTTGTCCACATCAGCGTCAAATGCCTGCTCACACTACTCCATGGAAATAACCAGACTATTAGGGTGTTGAGGAATGCCAAAACTCCTTTCAATGTCTAAAGGCTTGAGACTGCAAATGACTCGTCCATCAACTGACACTATCTCACGAGTACTAGAATTGTAATGCTTAATACAAGCCATCACGAATTCAACACAATGAACGGAGATAGGTATGGAAGCGGCCTCTAGTAAGCCAGACTACTCAATATTTTTAATAATTGAAGCTCTAATCTTAACAGGATCAAGAACTGCTTCTGGCAACACCTTGTGAAGATCTGTCTCAACCAACCTGAGGAAATCATGAGTAAGGACTGTTTTGGTCATGTATTCGAGCTAAGTGAACTGCATTCTGAAAAATTCACCTGTTGACTGTGAACTTGACTATATTCTGACAAGATTTCTGAAAGCTAAAAAATAGCCTGCGAGAGTTAAAAATAGCCTTTCGAAGAATTATTTTCAGCGAAAAATCTGAGATATGGGTTTTGTCCAAAAAAGGATTCTAAGACAACCCAAAACGTCAGATTTGCGAAAATATGACTTCTACTCGATCGTACAAAGACTTTTCAGTTAAGAAAATTAGTAACTCGAGAAAGAATGTTCTGAAGTAAAAAATTCCTGAAAAATCAAGCGCACAATTTTAACTCGAGGAAATTATATAGAAATGATTCAGATGTTGAGACTTGTCAAATTTTCCAATTTCAGGAACATGCGAAGTGGAATTTGAGAGAAATCTGAGATTCAAGGAGGAAAAAGACATTTTTATGATGCTCTTCTTCAATGAAAATCGCCCTTGATTTCTTCAAATTGCTAATAATTGTGAACTTTTAACCTGCAAAAAGATAAGTTAGAAAAAATCGCCTTTGGAAATTGATGAGGAATTCGTCTTTGATCTGGAAGAATTCGCCTATGCTTGAAAACCACGAATTTATCTTGAATTTGCGCCTTTGTTATTGAGGAAATTTGAATTTGCCTTTCAAGAAAATACGAATTTCTATGAAGTTTGAGAATTCGCCTTTGCTCACTAAAGGATTGCGAATTTACTTTAAGGAATACGCCTTTGAGAATTTTGCCTTTGTTTCTTTAAAGAATTGCGAATTTCTTTTGAAGAAACGCCTTTTGAAGAAAATACGAATTACTCTTGAAGAAACGCCTTTGCCTTGAGAAATAGGATTTTTGCCTTGAAGTTTGAATCTCTTTGAAAAACACGAATTTCTCTCCAAAACTGAATTTCTCTTAAGAAATATGAACTTCTCAAAGCTTTGTGAATAATAGATGAAGGCGCCATGCTTAAATAAGAAATTCGCATCAATTTGAGAACTGCAAGAATTCAAAACCCTGACTAAAATAGAAGACCTCTTATTGGACCCCTTTTAGTTTCACTGCCACTGACTGGAAGTTTGAATTTAAATAAATAATAAAATATTCATTATGCAAATAGCAAAGGCGCCAAAAATAGAAAATCGCCACAATGCTAAAATTACAAAATAAATATTAAATATTTTGAACTTCAGTTGACAATTTGAATGAAGCTTTAGGATTCACCGTTAGACTTCACCGATTTTGAAAAGTCATCTCTTGAGCTTATAGGCCTCCATTTGCTCAAGATATTGTACTTTTTATTAACTTCCTATTTTATAGCTGACAGCAAAGTCACGACTGGCCAACTTTAGCACTGATTTCTGACTAACCGGGAGATGCCGAGATTGTGATGGAGAATTCATCGGAAAGCCTACTAAACAAGGAAGAAATGTCTGTTGGGAGACACTACTGCAAAATCCATCATTTAACACCCTGAAAAATTAGGCGCCCCTAATTAAATTCATTTACGGGTTCCAAACTTAAACCATTTACCTAAACTGCCATCTGACACTTCAAACGGCTGCTAACAGCGAACGGTGAACCTTTCTGACAGGAAACGAAGCTCACTGCATGACTGGACTCATTCTGCATCCAACGACTGTACGCAAGGCACCTGAAAAGTTCATTAAGGGCCTCAAAAGTAAAAGCGCCGCTGGCCTTCAGTTGCACTGGCACCATTTTGACGAAATTTGAACTCTCAACCAGATGCCCTACTTTGACCTCTGATATCTGGAGCTAGAGTAACCCGATTCGAGCCACGTTTGTTTTAACGGACAGCCAGAAGGACTTACAAGAGAAGTCTCTAAAGGTGACGAAGCAAGAAAACTGCTTCTAAGACCTCAAAAACGCCAGTGCGTATTTTATTTAAAATATCCGCTCCATACTTGGCCATTTTCCGGATGTCTTCACTTTTCAGCACTTCGCCAAAGACCTCGCATGTACAAGCATTTGCCAAATCCCGAAGGTTGATGGCTAGGCTCATTGAATAGATAAAGTAATTACGCTCGAAAGTCGTGAAGACTTCGAACGCGAATGACCTCATCTGACAGACCTAAAGGCTAGACGCCTCTGGACTGTAGAAATACAATGCAAATTTTATGTTGGTCCGCCCGTGAAATTACGTGCTTGGTAGAACCTCTGCCACGATCACCTGAAATGTCAGATCGACAGGCAGGATGATGCATCGCGGAGCTGGACTAAAGTATTACTGATGTCAGGAAGACTTCGTCTGCAAATTTTACCATCTTAAGGGTCATTTTAACCAGCGCCCCTGAGCTGTAGTTGCGCTGGAAATGCAATGAAGAAGCTCTGGAACATGAAAACTCTATTATAAGCTCATCTTCAGATGTCGGCTGCCGGAACTCTAAGACTCGGATGACTGCGTTTGATATCTCGTTGGATGAGCAGACTAGTCGAGAACAGATTGACTGCATTAATCATCAAAAATACCAAAATCTACCCCCCTTTTAAGATGGCCGCCCTCAAGCTACAGGCGCGCTTTTGCCTAAAAAGGACAAATTTCTCATATCCGGAACTTTAGGAATTTCAACTTATGTCGCCAGTTGCCAGAACTGCGGGTCTCGGAAAGCTTCGTTGGATAGCTCATCGGATAGCCAGACCAATTCTGAAGCGTTTGACTGTATGCATGAGCATTTTCAACAAGATCTTGTCCTTCAAAAAGAGGGGTGCCCCTGGTCTATAGGTGTGCTTTTGCTTTTCTCTGGAAAAATCTTCATATTTTAACCTTTAAAAACTCTGTTTCGACCACTGAAATGACCATGTGCAACGTGAAATGTTGTCGTGAGACACTCCTCCATCGTGAAAAGCTCCATTCTGATTCTCTGCTTCAGGTTCTGATCAATAAAACTGACTTTGACTGACAAAATATTGACAAAAACTCCATGCTTGATATTGCCCAAAACTGTATTTTACATTTCATTGTAGCAAGGTTTAGACTATTTTATACAAAATGCCTTGATGAAGCAAAAAATTTGGTTTGGGTACAACACAAGCCTCTTTAGCTGCAATTTCTTGTTCCAAGCATGTTAGAAGTAGATTTTGTTCCAGAAGTTTGAGAAATAAAATCATGAGCCTCCTTTGCCTTGGTATAACATCTCAGATTTTCGTTATTTGTGTTCTACTTTTATGATCATGATTTCAGCTTACATTGAAGTGTGTAGATGTTTGTTGAGAAAGAGTTTATTGAAACACTTTGTCAGAGAATCAATCTTGTTTATTTCTAGTTTCTCTTGCTCTAAAAATTACTTGAGAAGTTAGAAACATCTTTAGCTTAAGTTAGTCGTAGTTGAAGTTCTTAAAACAGAAAATCTCAGCTGCGATGTTTGTGTTTAATAAAGCTTGTGCTCTAGCTGATCAAAAAGATAGGCAACTTAGTTTTTAGTTAAATTTCTTTCAACACCATCAGCAAGAGGGAGCTTCCCCTCCTAATTTGAAGAGCAGTTTTACTGTGCATAGCTGTCCGTTTCAAATACGCATTCCATAGCTGCGAATTTAAACGCCAACAGTATTAACAAGCGAGGCTGTAAAAATTTCAGATATTGCTTTCACAACAATTTATGGTGACAATCACTTATATCAGATTTTAGTATTTACATATGTGTTTATTAAAATTTCAGTGATGATATTTTTGCATGGCATGCTATTGCCCTGTTGTAGTCATATTTTGCAACAGCATTAAATTAAGTACTGGTGTTAGGGTTTAATCATCAATCTTCTTGCATCTATGTATAGCACTACCATTTGATAGCAATTTATATTCAGTTATTTGTAGTTTCATCAAAAGTAGATTTGTGTGTGAGTGGCATAACTTGTAATGTCCCCATTTTTAGCACTACACTTTCCAATGATTGATAGCCTATCCCCGGTGTGTTTAGGCTAGTCAGAGGCAAAATTAGAGTTTTCGGCTATTTGATGGTTTCTTCTGAAAATTTTGGGGTTTGCATGTTGGAGTTTGGTTGTTTGGATTGTGGATTCCTTCTGGGTTTCCAGAGAGCTTCGCAATGGTATGACATGCAACTGTGTCGGGCAACCTTTCCGGATTTACTATTTTTAGTAAGTTATGACGTCTACATCTTGGAGTTTGGGATTTTGGATTGCGGATTCTTTCCAGAATATGGAGTCATCATTGGCCTAAGTTAATTGTGAAAGAAGAGCTAACTAGAAGAAAGAACACCTGGATGAAACAAAATATCAAATGGATGAAAAAGTGGGATGTTGAGATGCATGAATGCCCAAACACAAATAAAGAAATAAAAAATTGTGAGAAAAATTTAATTATGCTATATGGATGAAAAAAGTAGGGCATAAAAAGGATTATTATATCAAAGAATTCAATCCCACGAGGGACCATGAAGAAAAGGCCTATATAGGTGCAAATATCAAATGGAAAGCAAAAATGTTGATTGCTTATTGCGTCCTAGTTCACATCATCTTAGGTGTGAAACGGGCAGGTGGATGGTTCCTAAAGAGGAGTGGGAAAATAGAAAATGCCGATTTTGTAACATGGGTATGGTGGAGACGGAATGGCATTTCACCATGAAGTGCTCAACGTATAAAGACATCTGGACTAGCTATGGGGACATCGTGCAGGTCGATAATTTAAATACCCTGTTTGAAGAATCAAGATTAGAAAAAACTGCAAACTTCATCATCAAAATTCACTGCAGAAGGGCTGATCTCAAACGGAGTTTGCAGTCTGTTTAGGTCCTTTTGTGGGGGCTCTTGTGTTGCTCTTGGGTCCCATATGAAGAGCACAAAGATATACTGAGAGGGGGGGGGGTGAATCAGTATATCAACAAACTTTTACCCTCTTGACATTTATCAACTTCAAACTTAAATCCAAATCAACTATGCAAGAATATCACAATATGAACAAGTTGACACCAACAATTCTACTTTATGAATTATATAAGCTTTTACAAAGAATGTAGGCACCAACCTACTTGAATCACTAATTATGTAATTTAGTAGGCACCAACCTACAAAGAGTACCTACCCTTAATCCTTGTTTAGTAGGCACCAACCTACAAGGAGCATTAACCCCTAAAGCTGATTTAGTAGGCACCAACCTACAAGGAGTACCAACCCCTACTGTTCGTAGGCACCAACCTACTGGAGGCTCCAACCCCACTTGCCAAGCACCAACTCAGCAAAAACAATGACTTGAATAAATTGTGTTCCACCTTCAATGTTGCTTCTTCAATAGATGATGGAAAATTCTGCTCAAATATCTCTTTCAATCTTGCACTAAGTCTGCTATAACTCTTTTCTGATCTGATATAATTCTTCTTGAAAATGTTTGCAAGCTGATCATAAATCTGTATGACTTCTTCACTAATAATCTGCTTCTTATCTTCAACTTATCTTCCCTTTGTGTGTATGTTATTTCCTTAAAGCTCACCCAAGATACACCATTCTGTTCTTTTATCTCACATCAACATTATCTCACTCAATTTATCTGTGCATAGAATTTTCTTTTATTTCTGCCCAATTTTTCTTCTATAACTGCATAGATTTCTCATTTGTTTCTGTCCTTCATGCACACAAATAATCCTCCATTTGCTGCCCATAAGCCTGTTGTAGCATATTCTCAAATTCTGCCCTTAAATCTTTTCTTGTAGTCTTCCATAAATCTGTTCACGTACTCTCATAGATCTGTTCATAATCTTCCTTAAATCTGCTCACAGAGTCTTCATAAATCTGATGTATACAATGGGTTTGTTCTTTTTCTCCACTCTCACATTTATAAATCTATTTGTATTTGATACCACATTCTCCACACAGCACTTGTGCTTAAAGATATATCAATTATTCCACATCGCACACTCCACTTCTCAAATGATATATATTTTTGCACACATCCACTTAAAAGATCTTCTGTTATTACCACTTACATTCTCCAACACTTCGCTGTTTTCAGATAATATACATTATTACACACAACACTACTACGCACGATTTTCTCTCTTTCTTTATTATGTATGATCTTCAATGAAAATCCACTTCTCCACTTCACACTTCCTATTATCCTTTTATATCATTATTGTTCTTCGTGAAAGAGACGTCACTTCAGAAAAAGGATATAACCGCTTATAAGGTCATAACCCTTAAACTCAAACGGTGCCACAGTATAATCACTTGTCTTTTAATTATTTTATTTCCTTAAACATGACGACTTTTTGTAATGTAAAATATCGTTCACAATGATAATCCTCTTCTTATTTATATATTCGGTGGTAAGTATTGCCTTCCACAAAGGACCCGATAAAAATAATCGATCAATAGACTTTAGCGGTTGTGTAAATTAAGGTGATAGCTTTGACGTGTTTCTTTGTCATGAATCTGCCTTTCTTATTACTGTGACATACGTTGGATGCTTTTCCACAATGCCGACCAACTGAATCTACATTGTCATCTATTAGATACGTAGAGACTATGTAATTCATTCGTTTCCTTATCACTGCCCAGGTAAATTTGATATCTTCATGATCCGTCTCACTTCTTCAACCAAATACGAACTCCCGTTTATGTTATCCACGTGACTTCTAAAGTGTAGTGTGCCAAGACATATTTAGAAAGTCGACATAGATGATAAAGCCCGAATAATTATTTGCGTGCCTTGAAACTAATATGCGACTTCACGCCATGATTCCCTATAAATGATTCAAGTGATTACTTTGTTCTCTTACTTTAGTTTGATGATAATATCTAGCCATTCAGATATGAACCCACGTTTGCACTTGGAAGGATTACTCTGCTAAGCACCTTCTTCGATTCCTTCACACATTACGCATATCTACCTTTCACTATTTAATCTTTTATTTTGACTTTTAGCGGTGCTTTAATATGGGTCAACTTTTGTCTTCTTCCTATCAGCTTGATAAAGACTTTCTCTAGAATTATGTTGCTTTCATCAATACTTTCAACAGAACTGCGTCCAACCTCGATGATTTGTTCTTATTAAAGACATTGATCTGGTATGTATTTCTTTATTTAACATATAAAGTTCTTCAAATTGAATACTTCAAACATGATCATCAAACTGAACCATATTTAAGATATCAATTATGCATAGACAACAAAAACCTTCTTGGCATGACTTTGACATCAATGACAACAATTCCAACACCATAGGCTTCTTTGGCCTCGTGGACGTCATTAAAAATTTTTCATTTCATTTCATTTCATTTTCATTCTGGGTTTTCAGAAAGCTTCGCAATGGTATCGCATGCACTGTGATTTGAGCAACTTTCCGAATTTACTATTTTTAGTAAATTCTATTTTTGGCAGTGGTCCAGTTGGCATCAGCTCAACAGGCTCTCCTCTTCAGGCAATTCAGTTGGTAATGTTGATTTTGGCTTGAAGGCAAACTTATTGAGGGATATTCATTTATTTAAGTGCTAAGGTTATATTTTAATGTTATGGCTCCCTTGGCCTAATATAATAACTTAAGTTGTTTTGAAATGGGGGACTGGAAGGGTGGATGCATCATCAGGAGGCCATTTAAATTATTCCTAAGGTTGAAAAGATGCCTTGAGTTTGGGACGCCAACTTTGATGAAGAATATTATTTTATTAAAAAGTTTTGTGCCTCTCTTGAGTTGGACGCATTTGTGAAGGAGGGAAAAGTAATTCAAATTTTCTTTTGACTTCTTGAGATTCGGGTCGCACCTTCTAGAAGCCTTTAGAGGATCTTCACAAAGTTATTTAAGGAGGCTCTTGTTACTCATTTGGATCATCCATGTGAAAATATATCGTTATGCTGCCGAATTGGTGAGTGAAGGCTTCGAGGAATGCATACCTCCTAGTGTGTTACTTGGTTTCTTGCTTCAGAGATAGCAACTAATCAAGTGTGACACTTTTCTTTATACAGGAGAACAAATGGAGCTTATTGTGGAGAGGTCTTTAGCAGATTTCTAATGTTTCGGAGTGTTTTTACAGTTTATTGTTTGCTGGTTTGGGTGTTGGCTGTAGGTGTTTTTGGCTCGTAGCTCCTTGAGCGATTTTCTGATGGTTCTGGGTATTGACCTCATGGTTGAGTCACCCCTAGGCACCCCTTATTGCTGAGTTGCAGATTTTTTAGTGGAGTTTTGGATTTATTCTTGCAGGTCGCCCCTCTTGGGAGGACCTACTTTGTGCTGGAGGAGTCCTTTGAGCTTAAAAAAATAAATAACTATAGTTTGCAGCTGTTTCATGATCTCTTCTTGGTCACCTTTCATCTAGGGGTCTATTGCATCTTGTCTCATGCTATTTTGAGTGATATGGAGTGAGTTACAAGCATTTTAGTGAGTCTTGATGTTGCTGATTTGAGCATTTTCTGTAGCTGGTCTGTTATATCAGATTTTAGTAGTTTGTCATTTTGATGTTGGGTTGGTGTGGAGTGAGTCATTTGATGTTTGGGTGTTGTGCTACTTATTTGCAGCTTTGAGGTCTCTCAAAAACAGTGTTCTTGCAGACATTCACTCTCATTGTAAGGCTGCTACAGTATTACTGTTCAGCCATCATTCTTATCTTGCAAAGTTTCATTGTATCTTTCCCACTCTTAGTGGAAGAGACTAGCCACTGACCAGTCTTCATTGTATTGCATTGGATCCTCAACACCATATGTTAGCACTTCATCCATTCCGGGTTTGAGTGCACATCCTTGGTGTTTGAGTTACTTTCAACATTGCATCATTTACAATAGAATCTCTGCCAAATGGTAGCGACTTACCCAGCTTGGGTTTGGAGTGCACATGCTTGCTATTGAGTTTACTTTTCAGAATTGCATCATCTCTTTAGTTCCTCCGCCATATGGTAGCCCCTTGCCCACCTTGGGTTTGGAAGCACATGCTTGGCGTTGAGCTTCTTTCAACATTGTATTACTTTCCAGCACTGTTTTGGATTGAGCTCTAACAACCCTCAGCACCATGTGTGAGCCCCTCACCCACATCGGGTTTTAGGACCCACATCGGGTTTTAGGGCCCACATCTTGGCTTGAGTTACTTCAGCATCATTTTGGTTTCGGGCTAACCTTAACGGGTTCTTGTTTGCTAGGTTGCATCATTGAAAAATTGAAAAAAATTGGTCCGGTTCATTACATAACTGTCTATATCAAAAGTTCACTATAAGCAATATTCAACTTGCTATGGTAACATTATATTAAATGGTACAATCAGGAGAGTTCATAGAGATCGATCCCTTTCACTTGTTCACCATATTCTCTCACCTTGGACTACAGGATCTTGGTGATTAAAAAGTGATGAGTTGCTACCTTGAGCATAGACGAGAACCTAAAAAAATTGCAAGGTTCTTAAAAACACAAAAAAAAGGACATCACAATCCAATTCAACCCACCTATGCATATTTCTACAAACAAAGTGGATAACCCCCAAACCAGCCACTCTTATAGAACCAACAAACACAAACAAGTCAACCAATTGAACTGAAAAACATCAACCTTGACAATGTAAAACAACAATTTTTACTTAAACCCTAAATCCAAACTTTTGACCCAACCAAATCTAAATACCCACGGTTCAATACCAGCAAAATTTTCAACTGGTATAGAGATCGAGAATTAATAGTAAAATGTTATGAGTCAGCCTCTCAATTTTTAACTATGCTATAGTCCCTTTATTAATAATTTAACCTTCAGTTCAATGCCAAACTTTTAAGTAATTGAGAACTCAAGGCAACAAGAGAAAACATCTCTATGAAGAGCGAATGTACTGCATTATATTTAATTTCACCTGTGTTATCTACTACCTTTACAAAAAAGATAAATATAGCAACTATGTTAGTTTAAAATGTTAAAACTTCATTATCGACTCAAGCTTAATACAGAAATAGTTGTTTTTCTGAAGATATCAGAAGCCCTTATTAATCCTTAGCAAAAATTAATTATAACTTTTAAAGAAAACGAATGGAGCCGTCATTCAGAGAAACATTTATCAACTATAAAATGCATTTCCACCTTCAACAACCGTTATGGAATCCTCCAATATTTGTATAGTCATCATTCTAAGTTTGAACTTCAACTTAAGATCAGTGCTGGTAAAAGAAAGATGACCTTGAAGATATTGAATTTAACACAAGCATCAGGAAAATGGATTTATACCTTGTTCCCTGGCTGAATTATCCAATTCCTGGGCTTGCAAACTTTTCACTCTATATTTTAAGTTAAGCTCTATCATTGCCTTCATGATAGATTTAAGTAAACAATCAAAAATAGATGCCTGCAACTCTGCATCTTTTATGTTCCCATAGCTAGTTTCAGAAGGTTCAGAAAAAGAGATATTCTCTTTGTCAATTTCATTATTTTTATGCCCCTTTCCATCAGTGGGGCAGAATACTAACAGTTGGGACCAAAGCTCCACATAATGCTTCCACAGTGGTGCCCCTGACTTTCTCTCATTATCTTGTCCCATTGCTCTTTCTAGAGATGACCATACTGCAATAAAGAAACATCAGGTGCATATTTAGATGTCAAAATGTTATCCTGAATGTTGCATGTAATGGCAGGTGCAAAAAAATTCACAATTGGCATAAAAAGAAAACTTGATCAAGTATACAATACCTGCATTTCCTGTAACTGTCTAGATTTGATTATGATAGATAAAAAGACATCATGAAATTATTAATATGAGCAATAGCAATATATTAAAGTGAAAAAATTTCGAGCATTGTATGATATACTGTGCATGCTTCAATTGCTTAAGATTGACAATGTTCATAAAGAAACAAATTATTCTTGATAGATATTTAAGTAAATGCATATCCTGTATCTGTTGCGTTTAAGTCTTTTTCTACTATTTTAATTTTTAGCATAATCGACTTGCCCAGCCATTGAATTATATTTATGTCCATTTTCAGTAGATTCGTGAAATGAATATAATGGAAGGTATCAATAACAGCATTGTTAATAATTTGGCTTCTTGAGGAAGGTAATAGTAGTATTAAGCATTATGAGGTGTACAGAACAAGGATGTCTTCATTCAAAAAGAGTTCTTTAGTTCCAAGAGTAGACATTAACAGCAAACACTCACCTATTGAGCAGAGTGAATATTCCAAAGATACAGAACATGAAACAGCTTAAGCATCAACAAAAGAACAAGTGTGTTACTAGTATGTTGGAGAATATACATCAAAACAAGATAACGATCCACCATCGTTTGCAGCCAGCTATTAAGAAATCACTGTAAAATTTTAATGAACAGATTAATGCACAGAAAATTAATTCAAAAAATCAGACACAGCAACACAGCAGATACCCTGGGAAAACCCTCCTCTTGAGGGAGAAAAACCCAGCAACAAAGATCTCACTTATATATATCAATAGTGGCAACAATTCTCTTTACAATGAGGCCAATTATAAGGCCAATCTCCAGCACCAACAGAAGATACAAATACAGATAATAATCTGCACTTCTAAATATCTAAATCTGCCCTTAAAGGAAATTCGCAATCTGCTCTTGATGAGATTCGCACTCTGCTCTTGATAAAATTCGCACTTGAATAAATGAATGAATCGAACTTGAAAATGAATGAATGTCCAAGAGAAAGTGAACTCATATATATGCCATATGAAGGGGTGCGAACATGATAAATGCAAGTCGGCTAGAGATAGATAAGTTGTCCTCTAGAATAAAGTCGGCCACCAAGAACAATATAGGAGATTGCGCCAAAGAGAGAAAATCGTAGATAATATGAATGAGGTCGGCCTCATACAAATCTTCATTAAATATAACTTCTTCAAAACTCGTGCCAAGTATATATATAAATTAAATAGCCTCTTGGCTATCATTTAATTTATCAAGCTGGAGAATTATATCGACGCTGTATGTTATCATTAACAATCACAAATCAAAACAGAATGTTCTTTAATCCTTTTTTATATCATTAATTTTTAATGCAAAGAGATCCATGGGAAGCAGGGAAAAAACACAATTTCCTTGTACATGCTGGAGAGCCAAGCTGAGGCGGAGGAAACATGTCCCTTGTACAATGTGGGACATCCTTTGCATTAGTGGTTTAGTGTTTGATAAGGGGCGCCATTTCAGCTTGCTCCTTATGATGTCTGCATTGTGTCTTCCTGCATTCTGTAAGAGAAGAATGCCATTGACAGCTTCTAAGGTCTCTCAATTTTTCATGGCTTCAATCTTTCCATTCTGCTCCAAAACACCATGAAGCAGCCCTGACAAAACACTTTCAATATAGGCATTTCAGACCCCTTTTTCCACTTGCAATGAAGCAGTCAGATTTTTCAACGTAAAGGTAATTTCCACGATTGCAGACAGACTTGCTCAAGAATGTTATCAGTCACCTTGGACTAGGAATTAGTTTCATAAAAGGGGTGATTTAAGACAGATGTTGGTGAGGTTGGGAATGTGCAGGATTGAGAAGGTCATTGATGATGAGTGAGGCATAGTAAGCTTGTCGGAAGATTAGGAGGTAAGAGGTGTCAAACCAAAACCTCTTCCGGGTGGGAGTTAGATGGGGATGTACTCTGCCATTTTTGAGGTAGAGGTCCACTCCTCAAAAAGGTTTGTACAGTAACTTGTACCCTTCAGTGGATTAAAGGGCAGGAAGAGATCCGAACATTACCTTCTCTGTAACAGTGGAATCCATGGCATTGGGAAGATTGAGCTCCTTAAAGCACTGATTACCTTGTTAATTGCCAGTCACATTATTGGCACTTCCACAAAGGATGCTTTCATCATCTTCAATGTGGACAGGCTGCTGTATTTCGACTTCATTCCCTGCTTCTGCTTTCATCAGCAGAGTCTTGCTTTGTTGAAAACCCTTATAATTCCGTATATATTATAAACTTGCTGGCAAACCTGACATTTGGAAGTTTAAATTATGATGTAGCCTTTTCTTTTATTCTAAGTTACCCATTTGGGTTCGGGATCTGCTAAGGAGATTCTTGATCTGAAAACTTGCCTGGATTGTTTGGATCTAGAAGGTTCTTAAACAAGTGAGGCTTTTGTACGATGCTACAGGCATATCACAGGCTACTACAAGTGTCTAGAAGGCTACTATACACATTCTAAAGGCTGTTATAGGCATGTTAAAGATGTTCACAGACTGCTACAAATATGTAACAAGTGGCTACAGGTTGCTACAGATCTTCAGAATGGCTGCAAACAAACATGCACCATTGCCAAGTGTGTCCCATGTCATTCATGAACCTTACAGGCATCATTTCAGATCAGATGCAATTCATTTGAGTACTCTGTTCTGTTGCAGGACTGTACCCAGCCCAGAAAAAGATATCAAATGGCATACAAATTAGAAACTGTTTGCAATACCAATTCCTCTCAAAAAAACATGTAATTTCAAAAAAAAAAAAAATCACTGTGGAAAAACCACTCCTCGAATTATAAAGGAAAGCTCCCTATAAAATAAAAATTAACCTACTATGAACAATATGTACTTGCAATTTACAAACTTTATAATGTTCTCATAAGTTATTTTGTGTTCAAGCTAGATAAACACAAGGTGTGTATCTTTATAGGTTTGCTTGGTGTAAAAGGTTGAAAACTTGAAACACTCTTTCAACACAAGACAAAGGATTTTATGCTTTTTGACTGAAACTAAATCCTATAACTAAACGCTTGCATTGCTCAACTAAACACAAAGACTAAACAAAGCAAATGCACATAAGAATTAAATGACACTAAATATACTTTAAGTGTGTATCTTTCTAGGTTTGTTTAGTGTAAAAAGCTGAAACACTCTTTCAACAAAAGACAAAGGATTTTATGTTTTTTGACTGAGACTAAATCCTATAACTACACGGTTGCATTGCTCAACTAAACACAAAGACTAAACAAAGAAAATACACATAAGAATTAAATGACACCAAATGTTATAAGCTAGACACAGTCGTTGTATTCAAAGCTACAAGAGACTGACCTAACATATACTACAATACAAAACTTTCAATAACTATCAAGTAATATTTAACTCATAAAAGAACACTAACACATTAGTAACTTAGAAGCAAAGTAGGTATACTAAATCTCATTGAATGAATAGCAAAATCTAAATTGACAATAACATTGAATAGTAATTTCAACAATATACAAGCATGAAAATTACCATTCATGAAACTATGAGTAGCACTTGTTTATACTATTTATGAACAAATACATGAAAATAAATGAAATAATCAATTGAACTTCGACCCTAAATAGTTTGATTGCATGAATACAAGTTTTATTACAAATAATCTTGTCCACTAATTCTAATGTGACTGCCAATTTGAAAGCTTGCAACTCAAATATCAAATCAAGAGTATATGCACCTAGGCTACATAGTATCCAATAATTTGAAGACATGATCCCTGCTAATTGATTGAAAAGGGATGTTGCTTGGATCAATCCATTATTAACCAACTTGATGGCCAAGTTATTTCTTATTTTAATTTTTCTTCAATCTTTAAATCAACAATACTGATGTGATGGAGAATAGTATCTGTGACTTTATGTAATGAATTTGACAACACCGTCTTAGGCTTCAACACACTTTCATGCAAAAAAGTGTGAACACTTCTTTGCTAGAAATAAAAATCAGAATCTGCTAATTGGATATTCGGCAATAATACACAATAAATGATAATAAATTAACGAGGCCATTTCTACAAGTATTCAACCACCGCTGGTACAACTAAATAATCTTGTTATGGTGTCTGAAATCAATCTTTCAGACCTTTGAAAAATCAAAAATCAACTATTTTTATCTGTTCATGAACAGAAAAATGAATTTACTTGTGAATTTCAATAGATAGTGGTTTCTTTATAGACATTATCTTTATTGTTTTCTGTTTTTTTATCAGCTAACAGCAGTTTGGATTTTTTTTCTTATAAATATCAATTATAATTTTAAATAATAATTAGTAATCAATAGTAAATTTACTAAATTATAAATTACAACTTAATATTAATAGAAACAGT
>VDFB02270463.1:0-17681 GCA_007258455.2 Sequoia sempervirens
AAGTTGAGTGCAACATGCTGCTGCTGCAATATATTCAGCTTCAGCTGTAGATAGAGAGACTGATTCTTGTTTTTTGCTTATCCAAGACACTAAATTTCCTCCAAGAAAAAAGGCTCCTCCACTTGTACTTTTTCTGTCATCCACATTGCCAGCCCAATCAGCATCTGTGAATGCTTCAAGAGTGAAATCATTGCTACTAGGGTACCATAGACCATATTCCATTGTGCCTTTCAAATACTTGAATATACGCTTTACCGCATTAACATGTGTCTCTTTTGGTGCTGCTTGAAATCTTGCCACAACTCCAACAGCTTGCATTATGTCTGGTCTTGTAGAAGTTAGATACAACAAACTTCCAATCATTGATCTATAAAGTGTTTGATTCACATCTTGGGATTCATCATCTTTACTTAGCTTGCAACCTGTAACCATAGGAGTACTAACAGGATTGCAATCTTCCATCCTAAACCTTTTTAACATTTCTTTCACATATTTGGTTTGGGAGATGAAAATACCTTTGCTTAATTGTGAAATTTGCAGCCCAAGGAAGAAGGATAATTCTCCCAACATTGACATCTCAAACTCTTTTTGCATACATGATGAAAATTCTTTGCACATTTTGTCCTTGTCTCCACCAAAAATGATGTCATCTACATATACCACCACAATCAATAAGTGTCCATCCTCTTCTTTGATGTATAGATTGCTGTCTACATCTCCTCTTTTGAAACCTTGCTCTTTGAGATATTTGTCAAGTCTAGAATACCAAGCTCTAGGAGCTTGTTTAAGCCCATAGAGAGCTTTCTTTAACTTGCACACATAATCCATGTCTTCTGATAGTAGGAAGCCTTCAGGTTGTTCAATATAAACTTCCTCTTCTAAATCTCCATTAAGAAAAGCAGATTTGACGTCCATTTGATAAACCTTAAACTTTTTGTGACTTGCATAGGATAAAAACATTCTAATTGCTTCAATCCTTGCAACTGGTGCGAAGGTTTCCTCAAAGTCTACTCCTTCAACTTGTGCATAGCCTTTGCACACTAACCTTGCTTTGTTCCTTGTGACTTGACCATCTTCATTTAATTTGTTTCTAAAAACCCATTTTGTGCCAATTACATTCTTATCTTTTGGTCTTGGAACAATTTCCCAAGTTTCATTTTTCTCTATTTGATCCAATTCTTCATTCATTGCATCAATCCAACTTTTGTCTTTGCTTGCTTCTTCAAAAGTTTTGGGCTCAACTTGAGATAGGAAAGCTGCATGACAATCTTCATTGTAATTCACCATTCTCCTTGTAGATCTACATCTATCTTGAAGGATCAAATCTTTAGGATGGTTCTTTTGAACAAACTTGGAAGGTGTCTTTGGTGTCTTCATGGGAGTCTTTTGTGAAGATTCTCCTTCTTTTGCCTCTTCCTCCTTTTCTTCCTCTTGGGAGTCCTCATCCTCTGTCTTCTCCATTCATAGTTTGAACATGGTGATCACTTTGTCCAACTTCTTTGAATTGCTTCCCTTCATCAATTCTTACATTAGCACTTTCAACAATTTTGTGAGTTCTTTTGTTGTAGCATCTATATGCCTTACTTCTTGATGAGTAGCCAAGAAAGATTCCCTCATCTTCTCTTGTGTCAAATTTGCTCAAGTCTTCTTCATCTCTTCTAATGTAGCAAGTGCTTCCAAAAATCTTGAAGTACTTGACAGTTGCTGGTCTACCTTTCCAAAGTTCATATGGTGTCTTCTCATTGTTCACTCTTATTTGTGCACGATTCAGAATGTAAACAGCTATATGAATTGCTTCCTTCCAAAAGGAATCTGCTATCTTGGTTTCATTTAGCATTGCCCTTGCCATTTCTTGAACCGTCCTATTTTTCCTTTCTACAACCCCATTTTGTTGAGGGGTTCTAGCTGCAGAAAATTGCCTTTTAATTCCATGTTCTATGCAGAAATTTTCAAATTCTTTTGATGTGAATTCTCCTCCTCGGTCTGATCTAAGGCATTTTATCTTGCAGTTTGCTTCATTTTCAACCAGCTCCTTAAAAGCTTTGAATTTATTAAAAGCTTCAGATTTTTCTTTCAAGAATGCAACCCAAGTCATTCTTGAGAAGTCATCAATCAGCAACATAAAATATCTTTCTCCATTCATGCTCTTGGATTTTGTTGGCCCACAAAGATCTGTATGTATGAGTTCTAATGGTCTTGATGAAGTATGCTCCTTAGACTTAAAGCTTGACTTTGTTTGCTTTCCAAGTTGACACTCTCTACAAATGATATTAGGAGGTTTTGTTATCCTTGGCATATCTCTCACAGCGTTTGATTTGCTAACTTTGACAATATTATCAAAGTTTAGATGGCCTAGCCTTTTGTGCCATAACCAACTCTCATCCTCTTGTACTAAGTTGCAGCTTTCACAACTTATCTCTTTTAGGACATACAAATTATGTTTCCTTTCAGCTTGAGCAACCAGCTTTCCATCTTTCTTGATATCACATGTATTAGAAAGAAATGTGATACTATGTCCTTGATCACAAAGTTGACTAACACTTAGAAGATTTTCTTTTAAGCCCTTAACATACAAAACATTTTCTGTTTTTGTTCTCCCATTATCTAGACTAAGTGTTCCTTTTCCTTTTATTTGTTTTCTTGTATTATCACCAAATCTTACTGTTCCTTCATCAGTAGGTTCAAGAGAGATGAATTTGCTCTTGTCACCTGTCATGTGCTTTGAGCACCCACTATCAATGTACCATCTATCCTTTTTACTTTCAGCATGTAAGGCAGTTTGGATAAACATTGATTTCTCCTTTTTTCTCCATACCTTGATAGGTATTTCTTTCCTTTTAATAGACTTATCTACCTTTTTGTTTTGTTTTGGAGAGTCATTGAAAATTGTCCTACAAGCATTTGCTTTGTGCCCAAGGTTATTACAATTATAGCATAGACTATTATAGTCCATTAATGGTGTGAAAGGATTATAATCTCTCCTAAGGTAGCTAGAACTATTTTTCATTTTATTTTTACAATTTAAGGCCTTGTGCCCAAATTTGTTACATACAAAACAATAGCCATTAAATGCATAGAAGTGCCTACTGTTCAATCTTCTTTTAGAATCAGCACTTATCCAATCTTCTTCTCCTTGCTTTGAGAAAGTCTTGAAATCTTCTTTGGAGTTAGTGACCTTCTTGGATTGTTCTTCAAAATTACTTCCCATTTTGCTTTGAAGAAAATCTTGAGCTTTCATTAGCTCAATCAGCTTGCTAGATTCTTCATCAATCTTTGAGTGTTGATCCTTTGTTTTCTCCAATTCCAATTTTAGCATTGCTATCTCTTGCTCCAGCTTGTCACATTTCATCTCCTTTGTATTGAGTTTGTTTTTCAATTCATCTTCATTTCTTTCAGCTTCCATGATTTGAGCTCTCAAATCTTCAATGGTTTTTCTTGAATTCTCCAAGTCATTTGTCATCTCTTTGATCTTCAACTTGTACTTGGCAGCCTTCTTCTTCAAGTCTTCATTCTTCTTGTAAGCATAGTGCAATTCTTCTTCAAGATCTACTTCCTCTCCTTCATCTTGATCTATTTCTTCTTCTTCTTCACATTCTTGATCAACTTTTTGTTCTTCACATTCAGCCATAAACAATATTTCATCTTCCCCATTGCTTGAGCTATCTTCACTTTGTTCTTCGGAGGTGCTGCTATCTTTCTTTGAATAGAAACTCTTCTTATGTTTTTGAAATTTCTTCTTTGAATTGAAATTCTTCTTTCCCTTTTTCTTATTGCTAATTTCCTTTTCTTCTTCACTAGAGCTGCTTTCATTTTGAGGACATTTTGAAGCATAATGTCCAACTTTTCCACAATTAAAGCATTTAAAAGGAAATTTTCCTTTTCCTTTCTTAAGTTTACCCATGAAGTAAGATTCAGCTTCATCACTTGATTTTTCATCTTTTTCTTCATGCTTGTTCTTGCCCTTTTTGGATGCTTTGAATGAGACTTCCTTTTGTGGTGATCTTTCTTCAATCCTCATCTCATAGGCAGCAAGGATTCCATGTAATTCATCTTTGGTTAGCTGATCCAAGTTTGTTAGTTCCTCCAATGCTGCAACCTTGGCTTCAAACTTTGTAGAAAGAGATCTTAGAATTTTGTCAATAATGAAGTTATCCTTAATCTCTTCACCAAGTCCCCTCATGATATTCACTGTTTCATCAACTCGAAGAAAATATGAGGCAATATCTTCATCATCCTCCATTTTGAGGGTCTCCAACTTTCTTCTATGAGTTTGCAACTTTGCTTTTTTAACCTTTGCATCTCCTTCATAAATATTCTGAAGTTTGTCCCAGATTTCTTTTGCTGATTTGCATCTCATGACTTTTGTAAACTCAGAATCTGTTAGGCTGCAAAGAAGAGCATGCTTAGCCTTTGCATTGTTTTCACTTCTCTTTTTCCCTGCTTGATCCGTTGGAGGGGTGGCTGGAGGTGAGTATCCATCAACAACAGATTGCCACACATCAAACCCAAGTGCATTCAAGTATGCTTCCATCTTGATATTCCAGAATGCATAATTAGTCCCATCAAAGATGGGTGCTTTTACTGTGTTGCTTTGATTAGCCATAAGTGCTCTTAAGGATCTCCTTCAAGCGATTAAGCTTTCAAGAAGGACCTTGCTCTGATACCATTGTTACGAGACTCGGACTCGGCTCGGACTCGGCTAGGGTGACTCGACTCGGCGACTCGGCGACTCGGACTCGGACTCGGCGCAGACTCGGCAAAATGAAAAAAGTTGAAAAAACCTTAGAAAATTAGAGATTTTTAAAGATTTAAAACTTGTTTCAAGCACCCTTTATTGAATACAACACAAATAAAAGAAAATTTGATCACATACACAAATATACAATGATCACATAAGTATAAAGTACACAAATTGTAGTTGCGCTGCTGAAAGAAATAACATACTTTGATATATAAAATTAGTCAAATGTATACAAAACTCATGGAAAATGAAATCCATGACATCAAATGTTCCATACAAATATGAAATATCAAAAGATTCAAAACAATAGCTATAAGTCTATCACTCTATGCCTATGGCACAGTGGAGCCAACATCCTTCCTACGAAGGTGTCTAAAGGTCCTGGATGATATTGCAGTTGCAGCCATAGTCTCTGCCTGTGTCTGAGTCCCCATACCACTCTCTCCACCAGTAGCTATGTCTCCTCGTGCTCTAGCCTCCTCCTCAGCCATGGCTACAACCTCAGCCTCTCTCTCTGCCTGGTCCACCCAATCAAGGTCCTCGTCACTAAAGACTGCGTCTGTAGCCTCAGTGATCCACTCAGACTGTGGATCAACCTCCTCTAAACAGATCGGGGTGTTGTCGTGGTCAAAAGCCTTCCTGTATCTGAGCCGAAGGTTGTAATGAACATATACCAGGTCATTCATCCTCTCCACTGTCAATCTATTGCGCTTCTTGGAGTGTATGTGCTTAAACATACTCCAATTGCGCTCACAACCGGATGAACTGCATGGCTGGCTCAATATTCGTATGGCAACATTTTGCAGGTTCGGTGTATCAGAACCAAACATCTCCCACCATCCATCTGAGATGAGAAAAAGAAACAAAATCAATCTCATTTCAAGTTTCAAGTTCAAGTTCAACATTTAATACTAAATTATAATATAAAAAGATGAAAATTATTGCCTTAAATATATTTTTACCTGGCATTAATGTTGTCCTACTATCTTTGCACATTTGACGTGCAAAGAAGTCTCCTCGTGCCTTAGTGAAGGCATCTATCTCTTGCACTATCTGTGTAGTAACAGCGGGCAACATTCTCTCTATCGTCGAGTAGAGCCCACTAAGAATTTCTCTATCTGCATGGAGATCACGGCGGAAGTGGAAGGCCGGATTTAGGAAACATGCGGCTGCATGGATGGGCCTATGGAGTTGGTTTTGCCATCTCCTATCAATGATCTCCCAAATGGGACGATACTTATCATCAACTCCACCATAGACTGAGCTAATGGCCTCTTTGGCCCTATCCATGCCCTCATATATGTAGCCCATTGCGGGCTTCTCCCCATCTGCAACTCGTAGGAGAACTAGCAAGGGCTCAATAAACTGCAAAGTACAAACATGTTTCACAAATAAGTAAGTGTGACTGTCAATGAAAATGAACAAATAAAAGTAAGATATGATTAAAAATTAAAACATAATAAAGAATTAAATCTTACCTTCACAATCTCATCTGCTGGTGTCCAAAACCCTGCCTCATCAAATATGCAATCAGCCACAGCAATCCCTGCAGTGCTTGTAGAAAGGATGAGGAAGACCACTCCTCACTAGCAAACATGCGCCTCAAAGGTGCCCTTGACCGAATCAAGGATTGCAACATGATAAAATTTGATGCAAACCGAGTGATGCCAGGACGAGACAGCTCCCTCAACCCCGTGTATTGCCTCATAAGGTTAAGCACCCATGCATGATTGTAAACAAATTTGCAAATGTTTCTTGCTGATTCCATACATGTTTTTATCCATGGGAGCTTGCCAAGATCCTCCATCATGAGGTCAATGCAATGGGCGACACATGGAGTCCAAAATATAGTTGGGTGCCTCTCCATCAATAATCTACCAGCAGCAACATAATTTGCTGCATTATCTGTCACCACTTGCACTACATTTTCTTCCCCCACATTGGCTATCACCTCCTCTATAGCCTCACATAGGTATGTGGCATTTTTGAATTGGGCGGAAGCATCAATGGACTTTATGAAGACAGTGTCACCTGAAAAAATAAGCAAAACCAAATTACCAATTATTCAATAAATTAAAAACATAAATCAGCCTTATTAAATTATTAATAACTAAATCAAATTCAAATATCAATGTATTAAGGTAAGTACAATTACCTCCAGAGGAAACTAGAAAGTTCAACAGCGTCCTATTTCTCCTATCGGTCCAACCATCAGTCATGATGGTGCAACCAATCCTCCTCCATTGCACACACTGCTCCTCTAATTGTGCTTTCACATCCGCCACCTTTTGAGTCAAAAGTGGGCCCTTTAATTCATCTTCGCTGGGGGCTTTGAACCCCGCCCCACATATGGTTATTGCATCAACCATGTTTTGCCAAAAAGGAGACCTAAAACATGTCATAAAATGAAAAGATTTAAGTTTTTAACTTTAAATTTGAATTCGATAGTGAGATACATCTAAATTCTAAAACAATAAAATTTAAATATAAATTTTAAAAGAATTAAACGAAAAAAGAATTACCTGGCTACATGGAAGGGAATGGTGCAGTAGTACCAAAAGTCTGCAATTGTTTTTTTTGCTGCATCGTGTGCATACTTGTTCCAACCCATGCTCTCAAGCGACGGTTGGGAACCAGGAGTAGTGCGTGGTACAAAATATGAGTCCACCCTAGATTTACGAACTCTAGGGCCAATACTAATACTGCCACTACCACTAGCAGTAGCAGCGCCACCAGCACTAGGAGTATGCATAGGAATAGATGGTGCAGAAGCAGAAGCACTAGCACAAGCACTAGCACTAGGACGGTATGGAGTCATGGAAGAAGCATCTCCAACAGCACCAAGTCCCTGTCCAACTCCAACACCTGCCAACTCCTCCCTCTGTCTCTTTCTAATTTCTTTTTGCCTTTCAAAATTTTCTAATTGCACCTGCACTTCACGAACAGCCTCAATAGGTGCTAGGGTGCAGCCCACTGCATCATCATTGGGTATGCGTGCAAGGTGGTATTTCAATCTATTTATGCCTTCATGATATATTGTTTTGCAGTATTTACATTTTGCTTCTCCTCTTTTCATTCCGGGAAAGATTTCAGCATGTTTCCAAGCAGGGTCTTTTCTGACTGGGGTTTGAGACATTGTGAAAATAATAATATGGTTTGATTTGCAAAGGAATGTGGCTGCAATAACAAGTAGGGTTTGTAAAATTATTTAAGTTGCAAGTAGGGTTTGTAAATAAAAATGCAAACTATAATAATTTAAAAACAATGATTTTACAAATTACAATGAATTATTAGTTAAAAAAACACAAAAAAAACCATTAAAATCAAACTTACCTCTTAGATTTGGCTTGAAATGCAATGCAAACTCCTCCCAATCACTAGCAATGAACTTTCAATGCACCTCCTTAGCAGTATGAAGCTTCCCAAATGATATATGACCTTGCTTTTGTTTTAAACAATTTGCTGGTTGCCCTCTCTTCTCCTATTTTTCTTCACAACTCTCTCTTCTCCTCCTATTTTGCCAAAAGAGTGAAATGAAGTTGCTTTTAGGGTTGGAGAGAACATATAGAACAAAAAAAAAACTAACTTTAACTTTTAGTTTTATGTTTTTTTAGTGTTTTAACTTCTTGCTGCCGCGGCCGAGTCACAGGGTCGAGACTCTCCGAGTCTGGGCGAGTCTGGCGAGTCTGGCGAGTCCGGCGAGTCCGGCGAGTCCGGCTCTGGACTCGGCGTGTCCGAGTCCGAGCTCCCCAGACTCGGCCAGGCTGGCTCGGCCCGGGACTCGCCGAGTCATGGCGAGTCTGGGCGAGTCTCGTTACAATGGCTGAAGCAAAGCATTCATTTTATAGAAGAGTAGAAGACTCTTCAATTCCTCAAGAAAGAACGCCAAGAGTCAAATGAGACTCTTCAAATTTCCAGAAAACCTTCCAACTTCACAAAAAGGCGTCCACTTTTCCCAAGGCATTAAAGACTTTAAATATTAAATTTATCTTTCATGATGACGTCCCCCTTCATGACCACCTTTTAAGAACTTAAAGTTATTTTCCCTAGACCAAGGGGTCAACTGCAAATTATAACATTAATGCCTTTAATCATCAAAATTAAACCTTTAGAAGCCATACTTGAATTGCATTAAATGCTCCAACTAAAAATGAAGACCTTGAAGACTAACAACTGCATACTGCCACAATTAGAATTTACTATAAATAGTAAACTCTCTGAAAAGCCATAGAACCTCAGAACTGGAAACCCTAATTTTACCTCAAACGAGCCTACAGGCTTCCAAAATAGGCTGATGAGTGTCAGAACAGATCACTGATGAGAAGGGGACATTACAGATATGCGCCCAAGGTGGAAGGTAGTGGTGAGAAAGTTTCTAAGTGTAAAAAGATTCCTCCTCCCCCTGTCAAATGCGCCCAACATGCATGGTGGCACAAAAAAATCCTCTAAGGCATGAGCAAACTGGAAGTACCCCTGTCAAAATGCGCCCATCAGAAGCAAAGGTGAAAGAAATTTTCTAAGGCAAGGACAAACTGGCAGCAGCACCCCTAGAATGCGCCCTTGGTAAGGAGTGTAGCTTGAAAATTTCTAAGTCATGAGAAAAATGGAAGTAGGACACCATAAATGCGCCCATCATGTTAAGAAGTGAGGAAAATTTTCTAAGTACTAGAAATTGGAAGGAGGAACCCTTGGAATGCGCCCATGTTGAGAAAGTGATTAAAAATTTACTAAATTTGAGAAGATAGGAGGACACACCCCTAAATGTGCCCTAGGAAGATTGGAAGCCTCAAGAATTTCTAAGTCCTGGAAAATGAAAGAAGACCACCTAAATGCGCCCAGAGTGGAGAAGAAGGTGATGAATTTGTCTAAGTGTAAGGAGATGAAAGTAGGGACCCTTGGATGCGCCCTAGTAACTTGAGATTGATGGAAAATTTCTAAGTATGAGAAACTTGAAGGCTCACCTAGGTAAATGCATCCAAACTTGGAAAGGATGAGTTGAAAATTTGCCTAAGTCATTTAAAATGAAAGTTCACCCCCTCAAATGCACCATCCAAGGAGAATCAGGTGAAAAAATTTCTAAGGCAAGCAAAATGGATGTAGAAGGGATGAAATGCGCCTTGGCAACCTGGAGTTGGTGAGAATTTGTTCAAGTTTTGAAAATGAAACCCCAGGCCATCAAATGCGCCTAAGGAAAACAAAGAGGAGGAAGTACTTAGAAATTTGGCTAAGTCATTTAAAATGAAAGCCAACCTATCTAAATGCGCCTAACCTTGAGCAAGTGATTGAAAATTTATCTAAGGCATCGAAATTGAAAGCACATAGTGCCAAATGCGCCCAGACTAGAGAAAGATGGATAAGACTTAGGGAAAAATATTTTTCTAAGGTTGAAAATAAAAAATTAAATGTACCCCCTTCGTCTGTATACACATGGATTCTGCATTTCTGAGGAGAATTTTCTTCTGGGTACTGGATATCTTTAATGAGGAGATGATTTTGAAATTTTTAACACCTTACTAGGGATTTTAGGATGAAGATTTTAGGTGAGTGCCTGGTTGATGAAATTTTCTAGGGAGAGGATGTAAAATTTGTCTAGGCATGGAGAATTTGAAGATGAGGTGAAACTCAAATATTAAGATGATATGCGCCCTAGTACACAGATGTTGAAAATTTATGAAGAAAGCAAGGTTTGCTAGAGAAAATGGTGAATTCTATCTGATCCAGAATTCAATCAAACTGCGGAGATCAAAACATGGAAATTAGGTAAGTGAAGTGAAGTTTTGTAGGATGAACGTCGGGACCAAGGCATGATGACTTGAAGTGATGGAGCAAGTAATTCAAGACAACGTTGCAACCTCAGTAAAAGAAAGGTTACATGTTGAAGTTCCTCCCTGATGTCTCATTTGCACTCAAACTGTGAAGAGAGGTTGGAAAATGGCTAAGTGTTGGAATAACCTAATATGCGCCCAACTCAGGAAGACAGGTGGCAAGGAGGAAATGGTCGAGTCCAAGATAGGAAAATCCTTCAGGGTCAAGATGGAAAAATAATGAAGGCCCAGGCGTTAGAAATAATCCTCAGGCATTTCAAAGTTAAAAAATGACAGAGGAAAATCATCATCAAGCAAGAAAAAGAAGTTGCAGTTTCAAAATGAGATCGTGCCTGCCATGCCAGAGGTTGAAGTTGTTTGATTGAGTCTGCAATCAAAGAAAAGAAAAATGTGAACGCATTTCCAGACAGGAATCTTCTAGAAGATGGTGGACGTTAATTGCTCATTTACTACCCCACTCTTCTTGGTGGCGGTTTTTAGGGTTAGGGCTTATGTGGCTCAATCTGAGCCCTTCATTGTAATTGAATCCGAGCCATCCATTGGACTGGACCAACTATAAAAGGGGCATCCCCCCTCATTCGTATCTCATTAGAGTAGAGATTAGAATAGAGAGACAGCTAGGTGATAGCATAGCTTAGAGCATAGTTTGATAGTATAGCGTAGATTGAAGAGGAAGCAAAACTTTCTCATTGAATGTTTTGTAAGAAGTTGTTGTGAACACTCTCTCAATAAAAAGAGTTTTCATTGATGATGATTTCATCTTTTGTTGCGAGCAGCTAGCAAGATTTCTTCGTCCTTCCAATTCAAGTAGAATCTTAAAGTAGAATAAATTTCATTTCATGCAAGTAGATGCTAGTAGTGGAATGTGGTATTTGATTCGAGCAAACTTCATCTATCCATACCACTAGTGTGTTCGCTGATGGTGAATTTGCCTTGTGTGGTCAACTGGAACATTGCGGACTTAACTTCGTTTGTAATTCATATGTTGGTATGCGTCATTGTGACGGTGTCTTCACGTTGAATTATGATTTGAATACCTTTGACTACTCCTCTGAAGATTGCACCGGTTTTGTGGAAGTTGTCCGAAGCGAGGCAAAGCAAAGCTCAGTTGAAGTCTGTGAGAATTGATCGCCATGTCCCACACCTTAGAGTAGATTAGAGCTTTCTTATCCCTACAACCATTTTAAATTCAGTACTTTCTAGTTAGTTTAGGAAACAAGAGCTTTATAGACAAACCTTCTGAGCATTCAAATTCCTCTCTCCGCTGTTGAACAATTTTGTAAGTCCCCTTGAAATACTAGCAAATCACATCGAGCTAACTAAGACTATCCACTGCATGAACCTTGGAGTTGAATGCATGATCTTTCTGGCAATCTTAGCATGCAGGAGATTTTGTTCAAGAGAGGATAGAGTCGTCGTTGGTAACTTTATTCTGTGTTGGTGTGGTCACAAAAAACACATCAACACTTAGCATCCTCATCTATGCCACCCATAAATGTTTCAATGATTTCATCCTCTTGTCCAACAATATCTTCCCAAGTAGGAGAGGTACGGGGAGAGAAACAAACAAGATTCTCATGAAGCTCAATGATGGGATCTCATAAATGGGTGAATCAGTATCTAAAAATCCTTTACTTTTCAAAACAAAATCACGATTAAAATCATTCAAGTAAAATCTAGCAATTAGGAACACAATGAGAACACATGATTTATGTGGAAACCCTTTCGGGAGACAACCACGACACAATATTGCAAATATATTCTAGTTTAATCTTCTTCTTCTTGTAGGCTCCAACCTACTATCAAAGTCTCCAATATCTATACAAACTGAGCTCCAACCTCTACTTGATAGGCTCCAACCCCCACACACAAACTAAGCTCCAACCCAGCAAGAGGCTCCAACCTCTATTTGATAGGCTCCAACCTGTTTAATTCTTCAATGTTGATATGATGAACCCCACAAAATCTGATTCAAATATAACCACTCCCTTCCTTCTCAAATATGATTATTATCATGCACCACACAATATACTTCTCTTTATCTAATCATGAATTACAAGTTTGATCCAATTACAAATCCGATTATTTTCGTGCACTCTTTCTTTTCACAAATTTGATCACTATCATGTGTTTCTTCTTTTCATAAATCTGATCACTATCATGTACTTCTTCTTTACATATCTGCTTTTGAATTCCTTCACAAATCTGCTTACAGATCTTTTTAGTTCTGCTATTAATCTGTCTACATACTTGCTTTAAGATCTGCTACAAACTTCATATAGACCTTTTTCAAATCTGCTCATAAACTTGTTCAAAATTTCTTTATAATCATAATCACGACATTATTTTACACAGCAGAATTAGACTTCATTTTCTACTATTTTTCTTCCTTTAAATCTGCTTTTTAAACTCAGAAAATATTCATTGAAATTGTTATTTTCTACCCACACCTTCTACCTTTTATATCTTCATATTTCCAAAAGAGACACCCTTTCTACCTTTTATATCTTTATATTTCCAAAAGAGACACCCTTTCACAATGGACATGACTTTTATTAACAGCCACACTTCTTCAAACTCATTGCTGTCCTTTTCATTAACAAATCGTGCCTTTCATAAAGTAATTCTTTCCTTTTAATTAATGAATTGCTCCTTATGAGAATCGCTGTCTTTTAAGGGAATCGATGCCTTTTAAGGGAATCTTTTGTCTTATGCTGATTACTATCAACCGCTGCCTTTCGTAAGAAGTAATTATTGTCTTATTCTCCTTTCTTCGCTAATCGCTGCTCTTCTCCTTTCTTTTTGTCTTACTTTTATTTTGTCTCCTCTGTTTTTTGTCTTATATAGCTTTTTTTTATTTTGTCTTATCTGTTTTTTGCAGTGTTCCCCGGGCCTGGGGGACGGGGAAACGGGGGGACGGGGAAACGCGTTTCGGAGACGGGGGGACAAAGGGCCTTAGTTTGGGGACGGCAGGGAGACGGCGGGGGGGCGGCGGCGGGGGGGTGGCAGGGGGGTGGCGCTGATATAGTTATACATATACTTATAGTACTTGAAAAACTAGTTTAGAAAAGATGTATAATAGTATAGCAGTATAAGAATTACATTTCAAATGAAACTATAGGAAATTAGTAAATTTATAACATGGCAAAATTTGAAATACTAAATCTAAATACGAAGATATTTGAATTGTCAAGTTGGAGATTTCTATTATATCGCCAAAGGCCCAAATATGAATAACATTGATGATATGACAAAGTCTATAAAGATGATTAATTGATTACATGATTCATCATTAGTTCATTACAATAAGTAGCATTACAAAATGAAAATTGAAAAGACAAAATGCCAAAATGTCGAAACTCAAAATGTAGTGAATGGAGGCCTCTAATCATCTCCAAACTCCCCATCACTGGAACTGCTGGACTCCACATGGTCAAGATCCCTCAAGCTCACACCAACCAGCCCTGCATCTGAAGTGGTAGGATCATCCTCATCAATCTGTGAAGGCTCCTCTGGCTCCACATCTCATCGTGCCGCTGGACTCTCCTTGTACACAATTGTCTTGCGGTCCATGATACGCAAAGCACTGTGTACAGCCACAAGCTTCTCTGCTCTCTTAGAGGTAAGTCTGTTCCTCTTAAGAGAGTGGATGAAGCTATATGTAGACCAGTTCCTCTCAACAGCTAAAGAACTGGAAACCTGGGATAGCAGACGAATAGCTAGAGTGGTGGTCAAAGATTTCGAACCATGACAATTCCACCACAAAAGTGGGTCCTCCTGTGCCATAGAAACTATATCCACCTTTGTTGCATCTGAATAGCCTCTAAGAGTGGCAAATCTGGTCCACTCAGTGCCCGAGAAACTCCCAGTCTCCCAGTCTCCCAAGAAACTCCTAGACGTTTCCCAGTCTCCCGAGAAACTCCTAGACGTCTCCCCGTCTCCGGCGGCGCTTTGGTGGCGGTGGCGGGACGGCGAGGGACGCCAAGTACCCGTCCCCCCGTCCCCGGGACGTCCCCGTTTCCGAAACGGGTCACATTTTGGGGGGAAACGCGTCCCCGTGGTTCACTGGTTTTTTGTCTTATAATCACTGTGCTTATAAATTGTAGTTTCTCGCATTGAATCTAAATGATATTAATTCTCCTTTGACTTCAACCTCGTTTGACATCAATGATAATGATGGAAACTATTTTGTCTATCAATCTTTGCTCTATGAACTCTTTGACATCAAACATAAAATCGTCTTTATACCTTTGACATCAATGACATTATTTCCAACATTCTCTTCATTCATCTTTGGCTTCAATGACAATCTCTTCATTCTTATCTTGGCATTCTCGACCATACATCTTAGACCAACAATTTCCATTATAAACTCTTTGACAACCTTGTCTACCTTTGACATCAATGACAACATTTCCAACAGTGATCATAGTGTTTATATAGATATAGGCATTCATTATTACAGTTGCCATATTTAATGTTACATCAACTTCATTCAATAACAATAAAACAGGCTAATCAAAGCACTGCAACAACTACAATTACCTCATTTAATGACCTACACCAATCTACTTAAATACATACAAGTTTGAATACACTTTATTACATTAATCTTCTACTTCATTCTAATATTAAATATATCAATATGGCAATAACTGCCATACTTTTGTTAACCAGAAGATTCACTAGCTTAAGCCAACACAAAGATCTTAAGAGATACTGCCACCTTTATTCAAAGCTGGGCAGAGGTATCTTACACTTATGCTACCTTTTTGAATGATATAAAATCATTAAATTGGCTATAACAATTAAGCTGTGTAGCTCGTCTTTGACTATATTTCATGTGCAGGCAGAATTTTATCATGGCTTTGATACTCTTAAGATGGAGAGAAAAACCTCTCAATGACTTATCCAATTTTACAATGGCTGGCAGAATTTTCAATGTTGAACCGTTTTACCAAGCCTTGGGCAGAGATCCAAGCAGAGTTTGCATTCGCTATTGCCACTTCTATCCTTACAGATATTTCACTTAGTTGAGCAACTATTAAAGTGCACTCAGGCAGAAAACATGTTAACATTGCCATTTTTGCCATGTCCAAGCAAACTTTAGATGACTGAAAGCACTTTCCTCAAAACGTCAGTGGAGATTTTAAGAGGCTTATCCACATAAAGAGTGTGCCTCTGAGCCTTAGCCATTCTCATATTCTCCTTTCTTCACCTCAATCATCAACAATCTCAAGCCTCATCGTTATTTCATTTCAGAACAGCTGGAACCTCAATCAACCTGGAAAAGCTGTTAGTCGAAAAAAAGACCATGACACAACAACCTTACAATCTGATGGGGCAGCCCAAAACTTATATTGGGTTAACACACTTTGACAATAGATTGTGATGATAAATGAGGAAAAGGTAAGTATGAACACTGAGTTTCATAGTGTCGTACTGTTGTGACCTTTTCACACATCGCCCCATTCAAAATGGGGACCCCTAATTTTTGCTCCATTCTGGTCTTTTGGCTTTGGTTTTTTGTCCTTCTCTCTCTCTTTCACTCTCTTTCTACTGTCTGCCTTTCAAGGATTGTGCCTATCATTGAGTTTAAACGTGAATTTTGGCCAAGTCTGAAAATTAGGGTTTTGAACTTCCTTGCCAATTTGTGGTCAAACGAGGTGAGTAAATTGAAAACAGAGATTAGCATTGCTATCAATATGCTTCCAGCAAGTCTCCACTGAAATATCATTAGATTCCGATTACTTACTATTTTTAGTAAGTGTGCAATTCAGGGCGTTCCTTCAGCGTTCTTGAAGTTTTAACAACCACACTGCATCCAGAACACATCAAGTTGCTCACTTGCAAAATTTGAGCTAAAACAGGCAACTTGCTATTTTTAGCAGTTCAGCTTTCGGAGCGGATTTCAGGGCTTAGATGTAGAGTTTTTCAACGCATGTTTGAAGATTCCTTCTGGGTTTTCAGAGACCTTTGCGACAGTATAACATGCAAAATGAGATGACAACTTTCAAAGTTCAGCCTTCAGAGGCTATTTTTAGGGTTTGCATGTCAGGGTTTTCTTTGCATGTCTGCATATTACTTATGGGTTTTTCGAGAGCTTCGCAGTGACGTGACATGCAAACAGGGATGGTCACTCATTTAGGAACTTACTATTTTTAGCAGGTGCATCCCGGCAGCCACCTTCCAGCACTTCAGAATCACAAGCTGATCGCAATGCAGCAGAAACGAGAACAAACGGAGACCAGTTGATATACATGCAGGATGAATTAGGGTTTCCAGCTTTGAGGCCCGAAAAGGGGTAAAAAGTCGGAATTTTCGAAAACCAATGTATACCACCGCGATCAACATCTTTCAAGCTATCTGCTGATAAAATTTGAGGGCAAACGAAGCACTTACTATTTATAGTAAGTCATTTCAGAAACAGGCTAAAAATAGCAAATCAGCCGCATGTGCCAGTGTCAACAGGCAGGTCACATGGTGAGGAGCACATCATTCGAATTTCAAATCAAACGGAGTTGTGGAGGTATTAGAAGCAGGCAGTTACTATAAATAAAAAACCACCTTCAGAAATGGGCAAAAAATAGCAGGCCAACCCGAAATAGCAGTGTCAACAGGTTGACAAGGTCATAAAGACCCAGTGTTCAAAATTTCAAGGCAATCTGAGCTCCCGAAGTGTGAGAATTAAAAGGCTTACTATTTATAGTAAGGCATGGAGGAACTGGCAAAGACGAAGAAAAAGTGACTTAAGTCTGAGTTTCATCCTGCACCACCAAGAAAATGCGCCCATCTTTAGCTGGAGTCAGAAAAATGGCTAAGTGTTAGACTTCATCCTGCACACATGCCTAAATGCGCCATGTTTGATGAAGAAACATAAAAAAATTCCAAAGGCATAAAGTTTCATCCACCTCCCTGCATGAAATGCACCCAAGGTGGTAGAGGCATCAAGAAAAAAATTCTAAGTTTAAACTTCATCCTTCTCCTATGCCAAAATGCGCCCTCAATCAAGAGAGATGTGCTTGAAAATTTCTAAGTGTTGGGTTTATCCCTCACACATAGCAAAATGCGCCCACCTTGAGAGTTTGATGAGAAATATTCTAAGGCATGACACT
>VDFB02270464.1:0-43556 GCA_007258455.2 Sequoia sempervirens
CAAACATGTTTCACAAATAAGTAAGTGTGACTGTCAATGAAAATGAACAAATAAAAGTAAGATATGATTAAAAATTAAAACCTAATAAAGAATTAAATGTTACCTTCACAATCTCATCTGCTGGTGTCCAAAACCCTGCCTCATCAAATATGCAATCAGCCACAGCAATCCCTGCAGTGCTTGTATAAAAGGATGAGGAAGACCACTCCTCACTAGCAAACATGCGCCTCAAAGGTGCCCTTGACCGAATCAAGGATTGCAACATGATAACATTTGATGCAAACCGAGTGATGCCAGGACGAGACAACTCCCTCAACCCCGTGTATTGCCTCATAAGGTTAAGCACCCATGCATGATTGTAAACAAATTTGCAAATGTTTCTTGCTGATTCCATACATGTTTTATCCATGGGAGCTTGCCAAGATCCTCCATCATGAGGTCAATGCAATGGGCGGCACATGGAGTCCAAAATATAGTTGGGTGCCTCTCCATCAATAATCTACCAGCAGCAACATAATTTGCTGCATTATCTATCACCACTTGAACTACATTTTCTTCCCCCACATCGGCTATCACCTCCTCTATAGCCTCACATAAGTATGTGGCATTTTTGAATTGGGCGGAAGCATCAATGGACTTTATGAAGACAGTGTCACCTGAAAAAATAAGCAAAACCAAATTACCAATTATTCAATGAATTAAAAACATAAATCAGCCTTATTAAATTATTAATCACTAAATCAAATTCAAATATCAATGTATTAAGGTAAGTACAATTACCTCCAGAGGAAACTAGAAAGTTCAACAGCGTCCTATTTCTCCTATCAGTCCAACCATCAGTCATGATGGTGCAACCAATCCTCCTCCATTGCACACGCTGCTCCTCTAATTGTGCTTTCACATCCGCCACCTTTTGAGTCAAAAGTGGGCCCTTTAATTCATCTTCGCTGGGGCTTTGAACCCCGCCCCACATATGGTTATTGCATCAACCATGTTTTGCCAAAAAGGAGACCTAAAACATGTCATAAAATGAAAAGATTTAAGTTTTTAACTTTAAATTTGAATTCGATAGTGAGATACATCTAAATTCTAAAACAATAAAAGTTAAATATAAATTTTAAAACAATTAAACGAAAAAAGAATTACCTGGCTACATGGAAGGGAATGGTGCAGTAGTACCAAAAGTCTGCAATTGTTTTTTTTGCTGCATCGTGTGCATCCTTGTTCCAACCCATGCTCTCAAGCGACGATTGGGAACCAGGAGTAGTGCGTGGTACAAAATATGAGTCCACCCTAGATTTACGAACTCTAGGGCCAATACTAATACTGCCACTACCACTAGCAGTAGCAGCGCCACCAGCACTAGGAGTACGCATAGGAATAGATGGTGCAGAAGCATAAGCACTAGCAGAAGCACTAGCACTAGGACGGTATGGAGGCATGGAAGAAGCATCTCCAACAGCACCAAGTCCCTGTCCAACTCCAACACCTGCCAACTCCTCCCTCTGTCTCTTTCTAATTTCTTTTTGCCTTTCAAAATTTTCTAATTGCACCTGCACTTCACGAACAGCCTCAATAGGTGCTAGGGTGCAGCCCACTGCATCATCATTGGGTATGCGTGCAAGGTGGTATTTCAATCTATTTATGCCTTCATGATATATTGTTTTGCAGTATTTACATTTTGCTTCTCCTCTTTTCATTCCGGGAAAGATTTCAGCATGTTTCCAAGCAGGGTCTTTTCTGACTGGGGTTTGAGACATTGTGAAAATAATAATATGGTGTGATTTGCAAATGAATGTGGCTGCAATAACAAGTAGGGTTTGTAAAATTATTTAAGTTGCAAGTAGGGTTTGTAAATAAAAATGCAAACTATAATAATTTAAAAACAATGATTTTACAAATTACAATGAATTATTTGTTAAAAAAACACAAAAAAAACCATTAAAATCAAACTTACCTCTTAGATTTGGCTTGGAATGCAATGCAAACTCCTCCCACTCACTAGCAATGAACTTTCAATGCACCTCCTTAGCAGTATGAAGCTTCCCAAATGATATATGACCTTGCTTTTGTTTTAAACAATTTGCTGGTTGCCCTCTCTTCTCCTCCTATTTTTCTTCACAACTCTCTCTTCTCCTCCTATTTTGCCAAAAGAGTGAAATGAAGTTGCTTTTAGGGTTGGAGAGAACAAAAAAAAAAAAAAAAAAACTAACTTTAACTTTTAGTTTTATGTTTTTTTAGTGTTTTAACTTCTTGCTGCCGCGGCCGAGTCACAGGGTCGAGACTCTCCGAGTCTGGGCGAGTCTGGCGAGTCTGGCGAGTCCGGCGAGTCCGGCGAGTCCGGCTCTGGACTCGGCGTGTCCGAGTCCGAGCTCCCCAGACTCGGCCAGGCTGGCTCGGCCCGGGACTCGCCGAGTCATGGCGAGTCTGGGCGAGTCTCGTTACAATGGCTGAAGCAAAGCATTCATTTTATAGAAGAGTAGAAGACTCTTCAATTCCTCAAGAAAGAACGCCAAGAGTCAAATGAGACTCTTCAAATTTCCAGAAAACCTTCCAACTTCACAAAAAGGCGTCCACTTTTCCCAAGGCATTAAAGACTTTAAATATTAAATTTATCTTTCATGATGACGTCCCCCTTCATGACCACCTTTTAAGAACTTAAAGTTATTTTCCCTAGACCAAGGGGTCAACTGCAAATTATAACATTAATGCCTTTAATCATCAAAATTAAACCTTTAGAAGCCATACTTGAATTGCATTAAATGCTCCAACTAAAAATGAAGACCTTGAAGACTAACAACTGCATACTGCCACAATTAGAATTTACTATAAATAGTAAACTCTCTGAAAAGCCATAGAACCTCAGAACTGGAAACCCTAATTTTACCTCAAACGAGCCTACAGGCTTCCAAAATAGGCTGATGAGTGTCAGAACAGATCACTGATGAGAAGGGGACATTACAGATATGCGCCCAAGGTGGAAGGTAGTGGTGAGAAAGTTTCTAAGTGTAAAAAGATTCCTCCTCCCCCTGTCAAATGCGCCCAACATGCATGGTGGCACAAAAAAATCCTCTAAGGCATGAGCAAACTGGAAGTACCCCTGTCAAAATGCGCCCATCAGAAGCAAAGGTGAAAGAAATTTTCTAAGGCAAGGACAAACTGGCAGCAGCACCCCTAGAATGCGCCCTTGGTAAGGAGTGTAGCTTGAAAATTTCTAAGTCATGAGAAAAATGGAAGTAGGACACCATAAATGCGCCCATCATGTTAAGAAGTGAGGAAAATTTTCTAAGTACTAGAAATTGGAAGGAGGAACCCTTGGAATGCGCCCATGTTGAGAAAGTGATTAAAAATTTACTAAATTTGAGAAGATAGGAGGACACACCCCTAAATGTGCCCTAGGAAGATTGGAAGCCTCAAGAATTTCTAAGTCCTGGAAAATGAAAGAAGACCACCTAAATGCGCCCAGAGTGGAGAAGAAGGTGATGAATTTGTCTAAGTGTAAGGAGATGAAAGTAGGGACCCTTGGATGCGCCCTAGTAACTTGAGATTGATGGAAAATTTCTAAGTATGAGAAACTTGAAGGCTCACCTAGGTAAATGCATCCAAACTTGGAAAGGATGAGTTGAAAATTTGCCTAAGTCATTTAAAATGAAAGTTCACCCCCTCAAATGCACCATCCAAGGAGAATCAGGTGAAAAAATTTCTAAGGCAAGCAAAATGGATGTAGAAGGGATGAAATGCGCCTTGGCAACCTGGAGTTGGTGAGAATTTGTTCAAGTTTTGAAAATGAAACCCCAGGCCATCAAATGCGCCTAAGGAAAACAAAGAGGAGGAAGTACTTAGAAATTTGGCTAAGTCATTTAAAATGAAAGCCAACCTATCTAAATGCGCCTAACCTTGAGCAAGTGATTGAAAATTTATCTAAGGCATCGAAATTGAAAGCACATAGTGCCAAATGCGCCCAGACTAGAGAAAGATGGATAAGACTTAGGGAAAAATATTTTTCTAAGGTTGAAAATAAAAAATTAAATGTACCCCCTTCGTCTGTATACACATGGATTCTGCATTTCTGAGGAGAATTTTCTTCTGGGTACTGGATATCTTTAATGAGGAGATGATTTTGAAATTTTTAACACCTTACTAGGGATTTTAGGATGAAGATTTTAGGTGAGTGCCTGGTTGATGAAATTTTCTAGGGAGAGGATGTAAAATTTGTCTAGGCATGGAGAATTTGAAGATGAGGTGAAACTCAAATATTAAGATGATATGCGCCCTAGTACACAGATGTTGAAAATTTATGAAGAAAGCAAGGTTTGCTAGAGAAAATGGTGAATTCTATCTGATCCAGAATTCAATCAAACTGCGGAGATCAAAACATGGAAATTAGGTAAGTGAAGTGAAGTTTTGTAGGATGAACGTCGGGACCAAGGCATGATGACTTGAAGTGATGGAGCAAGTAATTCAAGACAACGTTGCAACCTCAGTAAAAGAAAGGTTACATGTTGAAGTTCCTCCCTGATGTCTCATTTGCACTCAAACTGTGAAGAGAGGTTGGAAAATGGCTAAGTGTTGGAATAACCTAATATGCGCCCAACTCAGGAAGACAGGTGGCAAGGAGGAAATGGTCGAGTCCAAGATAGGAAAATCCTTCAGGGTCAAGATGGAAAAATAATGAAGGCCCAGGCGTTAGAAATAATCCTCAGGCATTTCAAAGTTAAAAAATGACAGAGGAAAATCATCATCAAGCAAGAAAAAGAAGTTGCAGTTTCAAAATGAGATCGTGCCTGCCATGCCAGAGGTTGAAGTTGTTTGATTGAGTCTGCAATCAAAGAAAAGAAAAATGTGAACGCATTTCCAGACAGGAATCTTCTAGAAGATGGTGGACGTTAATTGCTCATTTACTACCCCACTCTTCTTGGTGGCGGTTTTTAGGGTTAGGGCTTATGTGGCTCAATCTGAGCCCTTCATTGTAATTGAATCCGAGCCATCCATTGGACTGGACCAACTATAAAAGGGGCATCCCCCCTCATTCGTATCTCATTAGAGTAGAGATTAGAATAGAGAGACAGCTAGGTGATAGCATAGCTTAGAGCATAGTTTGATAGTATAGCGTAGATTGAAGAGGAAGCAAAACTTTCTCATTGAATGTTTTGTAAGAAGTTGTTGTGAACACTCTCTCAATAAAAAGAGTTTTCATTGATGATGATTTCATCTTTTGTTGCGAGCAGCTAGCAAGATTTCTTCGTCCTTCCAATTCAAGTAGAATCTTAAAGTAGAATAAATTTCATTTCATGCAAGTAGATGCTAGTAGTGGAATGTGGTATTTGATTCGAGCAAACTTCATCTATCCATACCACTAGTGTGTTCGCTGATGGTGAATTTGCCTTGTGTGGTCAACTGGAACATTGCGGACTTAACTTCGTTTGTAATTCATATGTTGGTATGCGTCATTGTGACGGTGTCTTCACGTTGAATTATGATTTGAATACCTTTGACTACTCCTCTGAAGATTGCACCGGTTTTGTGGAAGTTGTCCGAAGCGAGGCAAAGCAAAGCTCAGTTGAAGTCTGTGAGAATTGATCGCCATGTCCCACACCTTAGAGTAGATTAGAGCTTTCTTATCCCTACAACCATTTTAAATTCAGTACTTTCTAGTTAGTTTAGGAAACAAGAGCTTTATAGACAAACCTTCTGAGCATTCAAATTCCTCTCTCCGCTGTTGAACAATTTTGTAAGTCCCCTTGAAATACTAGCAAATCACATCGAGCTAACTAAGACTATCCACTGCATGAACCTTGGAGTTGAATGCATGATCTTTCTGGCAATCTTAGCATGCAGGAGATTTTGTTCAAGAGAGGATAGAGTCGTCGTTGGTAACTTTATTCTGTGTTGGTGTGGTCACAAAAAACACATCAACACTTAGCATCCTCATCTATGCCACCCATAAATGTTTCAATGATTTCATCCTCTTGTCCAACAATATCTTCCCAAGTAGGAGAGGTACGGGGAGAGAAACAAACAAGATTCTCATGAAGCTCAATGATGGGATCTCATAAATGGGTGAATCAGTATCTAAAAATCCTTTACTTTTCAAAACAAAATCACGATTAAAATCATTCAAGTAAAATCTAGCAATTAGGAACACAATGAGAACACATGATTTATGTGGAAACCCTTTCGGGAGACAACCACGACACAATATTGCAAATATATTCTAGTTTAATCTTCTTCTTCTTGTAGGCTCCAACCTACTATCAAAGTCTCCAATATCTATACAAACTGAGCTCCAACCTCTACTTGATAGGCTCCAACCCCCACACACAAACTAAGCTCCAACCCAGCAAGAGGCTCCAACCTCTATTTGATAGGCTCCAACCTGTTTAATTCTTCAATGTTGATATGATGAACCCCACAAAATCTGATTCAAATATAACCACTCCCTTCCTTCTCAAATATGATTATTATCATGCACCACACAATATACTTCTCTTTATCTAATCATGAATTACAAGTTTGATCCAATTACAAATCCGATTATTTTCGTGCACTCTTTCTTTTCACAAATTTGATCACTATCATGTGTTTCTTCTTTTCATAAATCTGATCACTATCATGTACTTCTTCTTTACATATCTGCTTTTGAATTCCTTCACAAATCTGCTTACAGATCTTTTTAGTTCTGCTATTAATCTGTCTACATACTTGCTTTAAGATCTGCTACAAACTTCATATAGACCTTTTTCAAATCTGCTCATAAACTTGTTCAAAATTTCTTTATAATCATAATCACGACATTATTTTACACAGCAGAATTAGACTTCATTTTCTACTATTTTTCTTCCTTTAAATCTGCTTTTTAAACTCAGAAAATATTCATTGAAATTGTTATTTTCTACCCACACCTTCTACCTTTTATATCTTCATATTTCCAAAAGAGACACCCTTTCTACCTTTTATATCTTTATATTTCCAAAAGAGACACCCTTTCACAATGGACATGACTTTTATTAACAGCCACACTTCTTCAAACTCATTGCTGTCCTTTTCATTAACAAATCGTGCCTTTCATAAAGTAATTCTTTCCTTTTAATTAATGAATTGCTCCTTATGAGAATCGCTGTCTTTTAAGGGAATCGATGCCTTTTAAGGGAATCTTTTGTCTTATGCTGATTACTATCAACCGCTGCCTTTCGTAAGAAGTAATTATTGTCTTATTCTCCTTTCTTCGCTAATCGCTGCTCTTCTCCTTTCTTTTTGTCTTACTTTTATTTTGTCTCCTCTGTTTTTTGTCTTATATAGCTTTTTTTTATTTTGTCTTATCTGTTTTTTGCAGTGTTCCCCGGGCCTGGGGGACGGGGAAACGGGGGGACGGGGAAACGCGTTTCGGAGACGGGGGGACAAAGGGCCTTAGTTTGGGGACGGCAGGGAGACGGCGGGGGGACGGCGGCGGGGGTGGCGCTGATATAGTTATACATATACTTATAGTACTTGAAAAACTAGTTTTGAAAAGATGTATAATAGTATAGCAGTATAAGAATTACATTTCAAATGAAACTATAGGAAATTAGTAAATTTATAACATGGCAAAATTTGAAATACTAAATCTAAATACGAAGATATTTGAATTGTCAAATTGGAGATTTCTATTATATCACCAAAGGCCCAAATATGAATAACATTGATGATATGACAAAGTCTATAAAGATGATTAATTGATTACATGATTCATCATTAGTTCATTACAATAAGTAGCATTACAAAATGAAAACTGAAAAGACAAAATGCCAAAATGTCGAAACTCAAAATGTAGTGAATGGAGGCCTCTAATCATCTCCAAACTCCCCATCACTGGAACTGCTGGACTCCACATGGTCAAGATCCCTCAAGCTCACACCAACCAGCCCTGCATCTGAAGTGGTAGGATCATCCTCATCAATCTGTGAAGGCTCCTCTGGCTCCACATCCCATCGTGCCGCTGGACTCTCCTTGTACACAATTGTCTTGCGGTCCATGATACGCAAAGCACTGTGTACAGCCACAAGCTTCTCTGCTCTCTTAGAGGTAAGTATGTTCCTCTTAAGAGAGTGGATGAAGCTATATGTAGACCAGTTCCTCTCAGCAGCTGAAGAACTGGAAACCTGGGATAGCAGACGAATAGCTAGAGTGGTGGTCAAAGATTTCGAACCATGACAATTCCACCACAAAAGTGGGTCCTCCTGTGCCATAGAAACTATATCCACCTTTGCTGCATCTGAATAGCCTCTAAGAGTGGCAAATCTGGTCCACTCAGTGCCCGAGAAACTCCCAGTCTCCCAGTCTCCCAAGAAACTCCTAGACGTTTCCCAGTCTCCCGAGAAACTCCTAGACGTCTCCAAGGAAACTTGGAGACGTGGAGACGTCTCCCCGTCTCCGGCGGCGCTTTGGTGGCGGTGGCGGGACGGCGAGGGACGCCAAGTACCCGTCCCCCCGTCCCCGGGACGTCCCCGTTTCCGAAACGGGTCACATTTTGGGGGGAAACGCGTCCCCGTGGTTCACTGGTTTTTTGTCTTATAATCACTGTGCTTATAAATTGTAGTTTCTCGCATTGAATCTAAATGATATTAATTCTCCTTTGACTTCAACCTCGTTTGACATCAATGATAATGATGGAAACTATTTTGTCTATCAATCTTTGCTCTATGAACTCTTTGACATCAAACATAAAATCGTCTTTATACCTTTGACATCAATGACATTATTTCCAACATTCTCTTCATTCATCTTTGGCTTCAATGACAATCTCTTCATTCTTATCTTGGCATTCTCGACCATACATCTTAGACCAACAATTTCCATTATAAACTCTTTGACAACCTTGTCTACCTTTGACATCAATGACAACATTTCCAACAGTGATCATAGTGTTTATATAGATATAGGCATTCATTATTACAGTTGCCATATTTAATGTTACATCAACTTCATTCAATAACAATAAAACAGGCTAATCAAAGCACTGCAACAACTACAATTACCTCATTTAATGACCTACACCAATCTACTTAAATACATACAAGTTTGAATACACTTTATTACATTAATCTTCTACTTCATTCTAATATTAAATATATCAATATGGCAATAACTGCCATACTTTTGTTAACCAGAAGATTCACTAGCTTAAGCCAACACAAAGATCTTAAGAGATACTGCCACCTTTATTCAAAGCTGGGCAGAGGTATCTTACACTTATGCTACCTTTTTGAATGATATAAAATCATTAAATTGGCTATAACAATTAAGCTGTGTAGCTCGTCTTTGACTATATTTCATGTGCAGGCAGAATTTTATCATGGCTTTGATACTCTTAAGATGGAGAGAAAAACCTCTCAATGACTTATCCAATTTTACAATGGCTGGCAGAATTTTCAATGTTGAACCGTTTTACCAAGCCTTGGGCAGAGATCCAAGCAGAGTTTGCATTCGCTATTGCCACTTCTATCCTTACAGATATTTCACTTAGTTGAGCAACTATTAAAGTGCACTCAGGCAGAAAACATGTTAACATTGCCATTTTTGCCATGTCCAAGCAAACTTTAGATGACTGAAAGCACTTTCCTCAAAACGTCAGTGGAGATTTTAAGAGGCTTATCCACATAAAGAGTGTGCCTCTGAGCCTTAGCCATTCTCATATTCTCCTTTCTTCACCTCAATCATCAACAATCTCAAGCCTCATCGTTATTTCATTTCAGAACAGCTGGAACCTCAATCAACCTGGAAAAGCTGTTAGTCGAAAAAAAGACCATGACACAACAACCTTACAATCTGATGGGGCAGCCCAAAACTTATATTGGGTTAACACACTTTGACAATAGATTGTGATGATAAATGAGGAAAAGGTAAGTATGAACACTGAGTTTCATAGTGTCGTACTGTTGTGACCTTTTCACACATCGCCCCATTCAAAATGGGGACCCCTAATTTTTGCTCCATTCTGGTCTTTTGGCTTTGGTTTTTTGTCCTTCTCTCTCTCTTTCACTCTCTTTCTACTGTCTGCCTTTCAAGGATTGTGCCTATCATTGAGTTTAAACGTGAATTTTGGCCAAGTCTGAAAATTAGGGTTTTGAACTTCCTTGCCAATTTGTGGTCAAACGAGGTGAGTAAATTGAAAACAGAGATTAGCATTGCTATCAATATGCTTCCAGCAAGTCTCCACTGAAATATCATTAGATTCCGATTACTTACTATTTTTAGTAAGTGTGCAATTCAGGGCGTTCCTTCAGCGTTCTTGAAGTTTTAACAACCACACTGCATCCAGAACACATCAAGTTGCTCACTTGCAAAATTTGAGCTAAAACAGGCAACTTGCTATTTTTAGCAGTTCAGCTTTCGGAGCGGATTTCAGGGCTTAGATGTAGAGTTTTTCAACGCATGTTTGAAGATTCCTTCTGGGTTTTCAGAGACCTTTGCGACAGTATAACATGCAAAATGAGATGACAACTTTCAAAGTTCAGCCTTCAGAGGCTATTTTTAGGGTTTGCATGTCAGGGTTTTCTTTGCATGTCTGCATATTACTTATGGGTTTTTCGAGAGCTTCGCAGTGACGTGACATGCAAACAGGGATGGTCACTCATTTAGGAACTTACTATTTTTAGCAGGTGCATCCCGGCAGCCACCTTCCAGCACTTCAGAATCACAAGCTGATCGCAATGCAGCAGAAACGAGAACAAACGGAGACCAGTTGATATACATGCAGGATGAATTAGGGTTTCCAGCTTTGAGGCCCGAAAAGGGGTAAAAAGTCGGAATTTTCGAAAACCAATGTATACCACCGCGATCAACATCTTTCAAGCTATCTGCTGATAAAATTTGAGGGCAAACGAAGCACTTACTATTTATAGTAAGTCATTTCAGAAACAGGCTAAAAATAGCAAATCAGCCGCATGTGCCAGTGTCAACAGGCAGGTCACATGGTGAGGAGCACATCATTCGAATTTCAAATCAAACGGAGTTGTGGAGGTATTAGAAGCAGGCAGTTACTATAAATAAAAAACCACCTTCAGAAATGGGCAAAAAATAGCAGGCCAACCCGAAATAGCAGTGTCAACAGGTTGACAAGGTCATAAAGACCCAGTGTTCAAAATTTCAAGGCAATCTGAGCTCCCGAAGTGTGAGAATTAAAAGGCTTACTATTTATAGTAAGGCATGGAGGAACTGGCAAAGACGAAGAAAAAGTGACTTAAGTCTGAGTTTCATCCTGCACCACCAAGAAAATGCGCCCATCTTTAGCTGGAGTCAGAAAAATGGCTAAGTGTTAGACTTCATCCTGCACACATGCCTAAATGCGCCATGTTTGATGAAGAAACATAAAAAAATTCCAAAGGCATAAAGTTTCATCCACCTCCCTGCATGAAATGCACCCAAGGTGGTAGAGGCATCAAGAAAAAAATTCTAAGTTTAAACTTCATCCTTCTCCTATGCCAAAATGCGCCCTCAATCAAGAGAGATGTGCTTGAAAATTTCTAAGTGTTGGGTTTATCCCTCACACATAGCAAAATGCGCCCACCTTGAGAGTTTGATGAGAAATATTCTAAGGCATGACACTTCATCCTCCACCACCCTCCATATGCGCCTATCTTAAGAGAAAGTCAAAAGTTCAAAGAAGAGTCAACAAGCTTTCATCCACTTGACATGCTGAAATGCGCCCTCACATGCAAGCCAAATGCTAGAAAATTTTCTAAGTATAACTCTCATCCACCTCACATGGCAAAATGCGCCCACCTCTCAAGAAAGTCAAGGAGTCAACAAGCTTTCATTCTTCATCAAGTGCCAAATGCGCCCAAGAAGAGGTATGTGAAGACAAAAATAAAGAAGCTCAAGAGTCATCCTTCTCATCATGCAAAATGTGCCCATATTTGAGAAGTCAACAAGTCAAAAGGGAGGGCGTTAGAAAGTTATTCTCCTCTACATGCTATATGCGCCCAAGTGAGGCAAGTAAAGACAAAAGGAAGGAAGTCAAAGGGTCACAAGGAGGTGTGGTAAAGGTTATTTCTCCTGTACATGTAGTATGCGCCATGTAAAAGGTGAGTATTGAGTGAAACGTGGTAAAGTTGATAAGTGAATAATATGCTTGGCATTGAATATTCTATCCTTCTTAACTAGTGAAATGCGCCAAGAGGGAAAGGTAGGAAGTGCGAAGTGAAATATACTAAGGCATTGGAAATTGCCAAGTGATAAATAATATGCTAGGCGTGGAATTTAAGAGAAGTATATCCTTCATGAAGTGCCAAATGCGTCCAAGGCATTCAAGAAAGAAAAAATTTCTAAGTGAGTTGAAACATTAAAAAATTTCTCACCACAGGAGGATGAAATAAAATTTTCTAAGGCAAAATTTTCAAAAGTGCTGAGTGATTCAAAAAATTTCTAAGGCAAAGAAATTTTCCTTAAGAGAAATACGCCCAAGTAGAAATAGTGATGAAATTTCCTAGAGCACGAGCAGGATTGCCAGTGAAGGAGTCCGATGATGCCAGCTGCACAGGGTCAACAAAAATATTTTCAAGTCAAAGCAACAAGAAATGTTCACAGATGTGAAGAACAGGAATAAATTTGTTTTTCCAAGGTTCAAAATTCAAGAAATTAAATGAACCCGTTCATTGTATACCCATGAATTTGACAAATTCTGAAGAAAATTTTCTTCTGGGTATTGAGGATCTCCGATGAGAAGTTGATTTTAAAGTCTTCCACAGTTCGTCAAGGCCTTCAAGATGGAGATTTTTGATGGGCACAGGATTGATGAGTTTTCCTAAGGGAAATTTTAAAATTTTCTAAGGCAAAGTGAAGAAAATGTGTTTTCAAGGTAAAATCCTCCAGACGATGAATTTGAAAGGAACTGCCTAGGTGAATTTGCTCAAATTCTTCGTGAAGATAATCTTCCTGAGCCGGAGATGAATGAAATCAAAATTGTCAACACTTTAGCTGGTGGAATAAATTTCTTGAAGAAGATGCAGTTGAAGTTAACACCTTCAAAAGATGATCTTAAAGTACATCTCTTAATACGCCCTTGAGTGGGTTGGAAATTTGACTAAGGCATGGAGAATTTGAGGATGAAGTTCGCTAGTGAAGGCGATGAACGCTTGGAAGTTAGAGTGTGAAAATCCTGGTAAGTAAGTTGAATTTATATTATGAAGTGTTCTAATGCTCTTCTCTTTGCTTGTTTTGCAGGAGAAACGTCGAGACCAAGCGGTGATGAAGAAAATACTCCGAGACTACATTTCAACCTCGAAGGAAGAAAAGTTGTGAAAAATGGCTAAGTATAACTCAAGTGACAAAGAAGAAGTTGAAGAACAATGTCAAGAAAGAAGATCAAGAACAGTGTGAACGCGTCTACAAACGGGAATCTTCTAGAAGGATGGTGGCCATTAATGGCTCATTTATTACCCCACCCCTCTTGGTGGCGGTTTTTAGGGTGAATCTTGTTTAGGGCTGAGATGGCACAATCTGGGATCCAGCCGATTGTAATCTGAGCCATCCGTTGGACTTGGCCATCTATAAAAGGGGGAGTCCCCCTCATTTGTATCTCATTAGAATTAGATCAGAGTTAGAATAGCAGAGAAGGAGTAGAGAGAAATTGATAGAGTAGAAAGTAGTATAGTTTAGATTGAAGAGGAAGGAAAGTCTTCCCATTGAATACTTTGTAAGAAGTTGTCATGAATGCTTTCATAATAAAAGAATTTTCATTGATGGTGATTTCTTCTTTGTTATGAGTAGTTGTTGAGGCATCTTCGTCCTTCCAATTCACATAGCATCTTGAAGTAGCTTAGAGTAGTGCAGTTTTCCTTTCATGCAAATAGTTTACTGTGGATTTGTGGTGTTTGATCAAAGTAGCTTCTCTTTATCCATACCACTAGCAACTTGCTGATGGTGAGTTTGCCTTGCGTGGTCAATTGGAAATCATTTCAAACTTAACTTCGATTGTGGTTCGTATGCTTGTATGCATCGTTGTGATGGTACATGTATGTTGAATTATAATCTGAATATTCTTCGTTACTCCTCTAAAGATTGCACCAATTTTGCTGAAGCTGTCCGATGCGAGGCTAGGTAAAATCCGATTGAAGTCTGTTGAGGTTGAATTCCACATATCTTGCATTTAGATAGAACGTAAACTTCTTAGGCCCTACACTCTTTTTAAATTCAATTCATTTCTGGTTAGAATTAGGAAACTTGTGCTCACTTGCCAAATCATTTGAATTACATGAAAGCCCTTAGTCCGCTGTCTGCTGTCAACTGTCGAACAATTGTGTAAGTACCCTTGAAATACCAGCAAAATCACATCAAGCCAACTAAGACTATTCGCATTTAAGGAACCTTGGAGTTAAATGTATGATCTATCTCGCAATCTTAGCATGCAGGAAACTTTGTTCAAGAGAGAATAGGGTATCCGTTGGGAAACTTTATTCTGTGTTGGTGCGGTCGTGAAAACCACGTCAACACGTACAAGTAGCTGTGATATATGATTTTCCTCTCCAACAGCTCGTAATGTCTTTCTAATTTCCACCTTGAAAAACTATCCCATCTTAAGTATCCAAGTAAAAATTCTATTCACTCACATTAAAAATGTTTCTTATAAAATCCAGGCAAATAAGGGCTGCAGAGAAGAAATTTCAGTTCACCCCTCTTTATGAATTTTGAAGATGAAAATATTAAACATATGTTTACCAGTTTCTGAAAACCATCTAATCCCATCCACTCAATTTACAAAAGGTGCATTCCAATACACCATGTACGTTGCGACCTACTGTGATGGAAGTGGACATAAGCACTGGCTACAAATGTTAATCACTGCAATTATATCTTATTTGATACAAAAAAGGAAAAAAAATAATTCAACCAAACACAGATCTAAGGCCCAAAACAAGTGGCATTTTTTTCAAGACAAATAAGCTATGTGCAATTTTCAAATATTTATGTATTAGATTCAAAATTTAGTCAAACTTAGGTGTAAACAGTTATTACAAAAATAACTGCAAAATGAAAATCCAGTACTTTATCAACAGAGAACAATGCATAATATTCAATTTTGACAATTAAAAATTGACAGGACCTCCTCAAAGAAAAGATAAATAAGCCAAACCCCTTTCAAATGGGGTGTTACTAGTAAATGCTTCAACCAAAAAATATCAGTCATACAAATTCTCTAAATAATCAAAATTATATACACAAGGAGCAGTTTTTAGCTACCTGGAGAAAATATAACATTGGGAAGAGCATGCAGCAACTTCTCAACCTTATTCATCCCAACTGTCTCCTGTCTCAATACCTTACGCCGATTGCTGAATTTCACCCAATCAGATTCCATACTCATTCTTGCCCAATATAATGAAACTATAATGACGTGAATTTGATATATAGAAACTATTCTTACTAGACAAAATACTAACCTGTGCTCATGCATCAAGAACTTGATTACCAGTCCCTCTGTAGCATTTTGCACTTTTGAAGAATGCTCAGAAATAAGCAAATCTACATGCTTCCCAGGAAATTCAGAAAATTTTTGCTGAAAATATTCAACCTGAGAAAATCTGGCATACAATTAGTAAGATGCACTCCTTGCTTGGATAAAAGATTGAAACCAAAACTAAGTTCAAACAATGTTAGTTTCCCAAATCCCTCAACATTGGAATAAGAAAATGATGAAAACTGGAAATCAAATATATCAGTTCCATCCCTAGAAGTTTGAAAGTTGAAACCTCAGATTTCATATCTATAGTTTCTTGTTCAGATCTCATGCCTGATTTAAACCCCAACAAATTTTCCTTAAATCAATCATTTGTCCACTATAAACTTGATCATCCATATTCTCTCATCAAGAACTCTAGCAAAGTCTATGACAATGTAAAGAGCAAATTTAACAATATTTCAAAAGAATCAAGTTCAATACCCATCTGATGGATGCAGATTGTCTTATCAAACTCTTTTCCACTTAAGAAATATGCTCAATAAGGATAGGAATAATTGAATAACCATTTAGTCGCTCCTGATAATGTAGAAAATGTGGAGACTTTCGGATTTGAAGCACACAGAGGATGCTACTACTATATTATGTTCACAATTACCATCATCCATGAGGACTGCAAAATGACTAATGAAGAATTCATTACAATCAGTTATTCTCAATTACCAAGAAAGGAGAAAAGATCCAGACAGAAGTTGATAGAAGAAGAATATCTTCTCATGTAACCCAGCAATAAAGGATGCTAAATTATTCGATTAGACAAACCATGAATGTTCTTGAATCTTCTAACCTGATTACTCAGCAAGCAATTTTCAAAAACCTATTGAATTTTATCTGAACAAGAGAATGTCAATCCTACTTCCCAGGTTGCAAAAAGATCATGAAAATGTGAATTTGTTCATGCCCATGTTCTAATGATTTCTCAATTGTATATCCTGAGTTTCAAATAATATACAGGACGTAAAAAAATGTGTGAAAATAGAGTTGTCTTCCATTTTACCAGCTATATTCTGCTCCTGGAACTCTAAAGAACAGGAGCCAAAGGCTGTATATCGAATTCTTGCATGCTTAGAAAATGATATATTCAGTCTAAATTTAAAAATGATATAAAAAAAGGCTGCTAAAATGATGCTAGACAATGATGTATGAATGATTGCTAGTGTTTAGTTGTCCTTCACTCCAAGATATGTGATCTCAAAAATCATTCCACTTACAAAGAGTAACATCCTTTTGTGAATTGGATTACCTTTTGTAATTGTTAATGAATGATAGCTTCGGTCAGATATGAATGACAATTGCTGTAAGCATCATCATCATTCATACTTGATCAAAGTTATGTTGAAATATTTCTGGAAAAACATTTAATCGAATTTATGAGCATACATATAAAATTCAAATTATATATATGATGTTATATTCTGCATTTCATTAATCGGAATTTACTTACTCATCCGCCACCTTGTAGAAAGGTATATATGAGTTATACTAAACAATGATAAAAGACTTTATCATAAGCCGCGCCCTAAGGGACACGTCCCATGAGTGGACGTGTCTCCACTTGTGGAGACACGTCCTCTCATGAGACGTGCCTCTTAGGGGCGGGTCTCCTCTCTTATTTATGGCGGATCCTTCTTTGATATGCAAACATAGAAATCGAATAATGTTCTGCAATCAGCACATTCAAAATAAGAAATTCAAATCTGGAAATTGAAAATCTGAACATAGAAGTTTGAGTAGTATTCTTACACTTAGAATTTTCATAAGTCCCTTAGTCTCCCAATTTGATTGAAGATTTGTTTACATTTACATGGTATCAGAGCCAAGTTGTGTGAATCCAAAACAAATCTAAAATCAGTTTGCTCTAGAAAATTCGTATTTTCTAAAATCGAATTCACATCACATTCTTCATAATGTCAAGTGTGATCAGATTTGAAGATCGCCTTGTAGGAGCAGACAACTTCACATCATGGAAATTTAGAATCATGATGATCCTTAGAGAGAATAAACTAGACTCACTTGTGAAAGAAAATAAAAAGGAACCAGAGGCCGAACCTGAGAAAACTCAATGGGTTGAAAACAATGAAAAGGCCATGAAAATTCTAGTAGATGCAGTTAGGGATCATATAGTGCCTATCTTAGCAAAACATGAAACTGCATACCATATGTACAAATCTCTTGAGAGTACCTATTAGATTAACAACACCTGCAGGACTCTTGCATTAAAAAGGCAAATCAACAATGCACAAATAAACAAAGGAGAGTCCATTAATGCATACTTCATGAGGATTATTGAACTAAGGGATCAATTATCCACTATTGGATATCAAAGAGTTAACTCTAATTAACTCTAATTGCACTAGGAGGCCTACCAAACTCATGGGAGTCATTTGTTCAAGGAATAAGTGCGAGATCTAAACTCCCTAAGTTTGACAGGCTAAGAACTGACTACCTTCAAGAAGAAACAAGACTTTCCACAAAAGAGAATAAACAGAAACACATAGATGAAGACATTCATGTTCTCCACACAACATCTAATAAGAGGAGTAAGAAAAACTCCTACAAGAGAGGATCTTTTAAAAGAAAGAGAAGTTCCAATGGAAAGGAATCTTATAAGAAGAAAGATATCTCTCAAGTACAATGCTTTAGATGTGATCAGTATGGCCACTATGCAATGAAATGCCCTGATAGAACTAAACAACAAGCATCCTTTGCCAAAGTAGGAAAGTCAAACCCAGATCATGAATCTGAGAACTTTGTGTTCTATACAGCCCTTTCTAGTCAAGTATCTGACAACACTCAAAATTGGGTAATTGATAGTGGTTCCTCCAGACACATCACAGGGTTCAGAGAACACTTGGACTCTATGACTGAAAAGTCTGATGAAGAAGTAACCATCGGGGATGATTCTGCATACCCTGTAAAAGGGGTTGGAACGTGTTCCATCAAGTTGAAATCTGGGGTTTCTCTGCAACTCACTGGAGTCTTATTTGTACCTGGAATAAAGAGAAATCTTATATCCATCTCTGCCCTTGAAGACAATGGTTACAGAGTTACATTTATGGATGGGAAAGTTCTAGTATGGCCTAAGAACTCATCTATCAAGAAAGCTCTAACCATAGGCATAAGACAAGGGTACCTTTACAAACTATACACTGAGGTTAAACAAGCCCTTACCCTTGACATTGTTGATACAAATGAAATTTGGCATAGAAGATTAGGACACCTTCATTTCCGTGCCCTACCTTCTATGGAAAAACTTGTTACAGGCTTACCCAAGCTAAAACCATCTCATGAGGGAACTTGTAAAGGTTGTGCCATAGGAAAGAATACAAAGGGATCCTTTCAGAATAGCCTGAGTAAAACCCTTAATGTGTTAGAACTGGTTCACTCTGATTTATGCGGACCCATGTATGTACCTTCTAAAGCAGGATTTCTATACTATGTCATATTTGTAGATGACTTCTCTAGGAAAACCTGGATCTATTTCCTTAAGTGTAAAGAGTCAATAGAAATCCTTAAAAGGTTCAAAGAGTTCAAAGCCCTTACTGAAAACTTCTCTGGAAAGAAAATAAAAACCTTAAGGACAAACAATGGGAAAGAATACACCTCTGAGATTTTTAAGGAATTCTGCCGTCACCGTTAGATAATCCACCACCTCCGGAGAATCGTCCCGCCGACAGAGTTTTCTTGGCAGAGGCCGCTATGTCGAGATGGTGTAGACTTTACAATACAAACCAGCACTCAAAGTTACAGTGCCACGAATTTCAAGTTGCTGCTGATATTTTCAAAGGAGAAGTAAAAAGCACGGAGCGTACTAAGAATCCTCCAACTACTGGATATGAGATAGTCCCAGTACAGAGATATGACCAGGCACTGATTCTAGAAAATGTCAATGTCGTGTCTAAATATCAAAGTTACGCGCCACTAGAAGTCAATCATAGATTTCCACCAGCATCGGCAAATAGTCCCGTGGAGGTGCCAGAATATCAAATGCCAGAAGCCCAAGGCTACTCAGAAGCTCAAGTGTATTTAGAAGTTCAGGATAGCTATTCAGAAGAGCCACTTCGTCAAGACAATTATATTTTCCCACCTCTTAATAATAGTGTTTTAGTGGAAGGAAGAAGAGAGGTGCAAGCATTCCAGACATCCGGAGGAACACCCAAAGTGTATCAAAGGACTTACCATCAAAAAGAGCCTCTAACATCCTCAATTCCTCCGAATAATTTCGCAACTCCACCAAATCCAAATGCAAGCAACAATCCGAATGTACCTAGAGATTCTCCAGAGTATAAGCAACAAAATGTGATGCCGAACAGGAATGGACAACAAACTGTCCAGCAGCCAGTCCACTTAATGCAACGCCCACAAAAGGACAATCTTTCAAGAGATGATATGAGAAGGTTGAGTTCCTATGTGTTGGATGAAGTGAAGAAGATAAAGGTTAGCCTTCCATTATATGAGTTGATGAAAATTTCAGAAGTCAGAGATACAATCCTGGGAAGTTTATATGAAACGCCCGTGGTAAACAACACATCTCAAGAAGCACCTAGTTCATCAAGGAACCATCCCGTGAGCACGCAGTCTCATCCTGCACAGAGCGCGAATATGGTAGAAGAGGTGCCTCACGCGCCCTTCAACACTTGGGACACTCCACCACAGTCTCAAGGATTTATAGGGATGGTACAAGGATCTTCAAGCGAACCTGAGAAGCCAAAGAATGAAGATAAGAGAAAAGTTAGATTCAATTTGCCTACAGGGCAAAAGCAAGAGCAAACATAGAAAGTTGCCCGTGACAATCAAGTTCCACAATGGGATGAGAGGAATGAGAAGAAGAATATTATACCAGAGGAAAGAAAGAAACCGGTGGTATTTTACCAGGGGAAGGATGAGCCCGCCCCATTCTTGGTATCAGTTAGAATATTTGGAAAGTTGTTACACAATTGTTTGATTGACTCCGGTGCCTCGAGCAACGTCATGCCACTGAAGGTATGCCAAAGGTTGGGTATAGTACCACTCCAAACCACAAAGAAGGTGACCCAGCTAGACAAGACTGAAGTTCCAGTTGTCAGGGAATTGAATAATATCCATATGCAGTTGTCAGCTGATCCCCGAATCCAAAGCTGCATTGACATATCAGTAGTTGATATACCTGATGGATATGGGATGTTGCTGAGCAGAGACTGGGCCAGAAAGTTGAATGGGTACATTGCAACTGATTTTTCCCACATGTGGCTTCCATGGAGAGGAGTCCCGAATCAGATTAAGATCGAAAGTACACCGAGGCTTAAATTAATGATCACTGAGTACGGTGAAGGGAATGAAATAATGTTTGTAGAGACTGATTTAGGCTAATATAGGCCTGTCAAGCAAGAAGTATTGATGCTGCAAAGCCCAAGTGAGGGGAAATGTTTAGAAGACACCACTGCTTCCACCGAAGTGTTGATTGAAAGTGATTCAAGTGATAGTGAAAGTGGAGGAACGTTTGAAAACTTCAGGGATTGTCCTAAATAGTGTGAAACAAGAGACAGAGTTGGGTAAGGATGCCTCAATCAAGAATTTACTACTTCCCAACTAGTGCAGAATACATGAAGCCTTTCATTTCGAGATCACTTGTGCCATGTGCAAAGTAGCATTAGAGCAAGTTGCAAGGCTCGTCCCACAGGCTTCATTGCAGGAAAAGTATCAGAAGATGAATGAAGAAAAGGAGACTTTAATAGAAGAATTTGTAAAAGATGATACAATTCAGTCAGAGATTGAAGAAAAGGTTTCAGAGGTATGCAATCAAGAAGATACACATGTTCAGTCTCCCAGCACTCCTACAGAAGATCAAGCATGGACCTTGAGGTTCGATGGGTCAAAGTCGAAGAAAGGCAATGGAGCAGGATTTGAATTAGTTAGCCCGACAGGAGAAGCTTATTTGGGTGCTTACAAGCTCCAGTTTTCGTGCACCAATAATGTTACTGAATACGAATCCTTAATTCATGGGTTGCTCCTTGCAATTCAGAAGCGAGCCAAAATTGTACACGCTATCGGAGATTCTGACATCGTGGTTCGCCAAGTAAGGAAGCAATTTGCTTGTCACGACAAGAGATTGGGCCGCTATCGAAATAAAGTATGGGACTTGATAGAAAGCTTTGATGCATTTAATATCAAACAAGTTTATAGGTCCAAGAACCCAATTGCTAACTCTTTAGCACAAGCTGCTAGTTCACTGGAACCATTGGCAATGGAAGGATTGAAGAAGTTCACAGTGGAATTGGTTTCAACTCCAACAGTCCCTGATAACATAAAGAATTTCCAAGTGTTCGATGACGATAAACAAATCCTGGATTTTCTCACGTGCTCAGGTGTATTTGAAGCACAGATCATAGATGAAGAAGAGACCGAGGAAGCAGAATTCGATACCGATGGGATTCTAAATTTGAAAACCAATGTCATTCCAAGAGGAATGGTTGAATTAGAGAGATTATTTGATACTGATAAACTGAGCAGAAATCAGAGCACTCAAGGCAATGATTGTGAAGCTGTCAATCTAGGAACAGATGAACAAGTGAAGAATGTTTTTATTGGAAAGGTTTGCACACCAGAAGAGAGAAAAGGCATCTTGAAGGTGATGAAAGAATTTCCAGATGTAATAGCCTGGGGATATGAAGATTTGAAAACGTATGATACATCATTGATTACACATACAATACCATTGAAACCAGGCAGTAAGCCATTCAAACAAAGGCAAAGACCCGTGAATCCATTATTAGAGCCATTAATCTACCAAGAGGTCAAGAAACTTCTTTCAGCCAGGATCATCTTTCCAGTAAGGCACTCCACGTGGGTCGCCAACCTAGTACCAGTTAGAAAGAAGAACAGAGAGATAAGGTTATGTGTAGACTTCCGCAATCTGAAAAGAGCCTCTAAAAAGGATAATTATCCTTTGCCTTCGTTGGATGAGGTATTGCAAATAGTGAATGGTTCGCAAATGATGTCCTTCTTGGACGGTTATTCGGGCTACAATCAAGTGATGGTTGAACAAGAAGATAGATTGAAAACAGCATTCACCACAAAATGGGGAACCTTTGCGTACAAAAGAATGCCCTTCGGCTTAATCAACGCAGGAGCCACTTTCCAACGAGCAATGGATATCGCCTTTTGGAATTTGGTGGGAAAGTGTATAATTATCTACATGGATGACCTAACTGTGTTCTCAAAGAAAAGAGGGGACCATGTTGAAGATTTAAGGAAGATTTTTCAGAGATGCAGAAGGTTCGGTGTCTCCCTGAATGCTAAGAAATGTATATTTGGCATCACCGAGGGTAAATTGTTAGGTCACGTCATTTCAAAGAAAGGTATCTCAATTGACCCTGAGCGTATTGAAGCTATTTCGAGGATTGGCTTGCCAGGTAGTCAGAAAGAATTGAGATCGTTCTTCGGCAAGATTAATTTTGTTAGAAAGTTTATAACTGGGTTTGCCGAAATACTGAGGCCACTGAATGAGATGCTGAAGAAGAATGCGAAGGTTGAATGGACTCCTCAGACCAGGAAAGATTTTGAAGAGATCAAACAAGCTATAGTGGATGCCCCAGTGCTGGTCAGTCCAGACTACACAAGACCTTTCTATTTGTATTCATTTGCCTCAGAACACACCTGTGCCGCAGTGTTAACACAGAGAACAGAAGAAAGGGATGAACATCCAATTGCTTTTATGAGTGCTCCTTTAAAGGAGGCGGAATTGAGATATCCCAGTATTGAGAAGCAAGCCTATGCTTTAGTGAAGGCTGTTAAGAAATTCAGACACTATATCCTGAGGAGCAAGGTATACGCAATTGTTCCGGATGCCACAGTAAAGACTTTGTTGATGCAAAATGAGTTAGGAGAAAGAAGAGGCAAGTGGGTCGCCACTTTGCAAGAATATGACATAGAAATATAGCCTATGAAATTGGTTCGAGGACAAGCTTTGGCGCAGACAATCGCAATGGTTGGTCCAGAATTAGTACAGCAAACGTATGTATTGGAAGAAGTGTCTCCTGGGGAATGGTATGACGACACAGTTTACTACCTGTTGAATCACAGATTCCCACGTCACCTGAATCCAATGCAACGAAGAGCTTTGAGAATGAAAAGTCAAAGGTTCATACTCCAGGGATCAGTTCTTTACAGAAGAAATTATGAAGGGATTTATTTGAGATGTGTAGGAAAACAAGAGGCCCAACAGTTAATGGAGCACTTTCACGAGAATTTTGGAACTGGACACGGAGGAAGCTTGGCCACGGCTCACCAGATTCTGAGGGCTGGATATTATTGGCCCACGCTTTTCAAAGATACATATGAGCACGTAAAGGCTTGTCATATCTGTCAGACAGCAGCAAATAGAGGAAGGCATCCCACTATGCCTTTGCAACCGATGATTGAGGTTAGGCCATTTGCAAAATGGGGTTTCGATTTCATTGGGATGATCAATCCACCGTCATCAGGACAACATAGATACATCTTGACAGCGACTGATTACTGCACCAAGTGGACAGAAGCTCAAGCTTTGAAGCAGTGCAAAACAGATGTGGTCATCAGGTTCCTTGAAGAAAACATCGTCACAAGATTTGGATGTCCTCATACCTTAGTCAGCGACAATGGTTCAGCCTTCTCCTCACTGAAGTTTTCCAACTGGGCCTTTGAATATGGAATCACACTGAAGTTTTCTTCTAACTACTACCCACAGGGGAATGGACTAGCAGAGTCCACAAATAAGAATTTATTGAATGCCATCAAGAAGCTACTGGATAAGAATCCGAAAGATTGGCACACGCAGCTGAGGTTTGCTCTATGGGCAGATAGAATTAGAACAAAAAGTTCCTTGGGAACATCTCCATATCATTTGGTCTACGAACAGAATCCAGTTTTTCCAGTACAGCTGAGGATCCCAACTCTCCAGTTTATTCAAGAATACCTCAAAGGAGAGGATCAAATTCAAACAAGATTATCTCAGTTAATGCACTTAGAAGAGAAAAGACATGAAGCACTTGAGAATCTGGCAAAACACCAAGCAGTGGTAAAAAGATGGTTTGACAAACAAGCTAAGATCAAGTCTTTCCGGATTTCTGACTTGGTTTTATACTGGGACAAGGCCCACGAGAAGAAAGGAGATCCCGACAAGTTCGATAAATTGTGGTCGGGCCCATATCAGATTGCTGAAATCCTTGGAGATAATGCATTTAGATTGCGTACACTGACAGGGGAGGATGTTCCATTGCCCATCAACGGACAGTTCCTCAAGCATTATTTCCAGTCCTAGGTTCTCTCCGAGAGCCTGCTTTGTAACATAATTAGATTAGGTTTGCTTTCCCGTTCGTTTGCTTTCCGTTGCTTTCCTGTTTTCTTTCGTTTTGGTTTCGGTTTGTTGGCCTTTGGGTTTTTGGTTTGGCGTTCCTCCCTTGAGTTGTCCACTCAAGTGGTTTTGGTTTGGAATGGGCAAGGATTTTAGGGTTTCCCCGTTGCGAAGGGGGTGATGATGGTTTAACTTTCACAACGTGGTTCTTTCCGCTGGAATTTGTGCAAATTTTTGAAAAAGACTAAGGTTGTTTTCCTCTTGTCATCATCCAGTTTAGATTAAACTCGTCTCGGGAGGTTAACCCGTTATTGTGTCTTAACACACGAGTCTAAAGACCTTAAATACATCACCTATCTCCATTCTGAGTCATTTTGGTCTCTTGGGAGGAGTTTCGGCAAGTGAAAATATTACATCTGGCTTCAGCGCCACTACAATTCTCAAACCCATTGGAGGCTTCATTGCCTGCCAACCAATCAAGGAATTGATTAGAGAAATCGAAAGAAAAGAAAAGAGAAAAATGTGCTTTAAAGAAATATCTGAAATATCAACAAAATGAGAAATGAAAAGAAATATTATGAAATATTGGTTTTGGGAACATACGAGTAACTCCACCGGAGCTATGGACGCCCGACCGGCAGTGGAGCAATATTCGTGAGAATTGTAGCGACAACCTTGTCGGGGCTATGGACGCCTGACTGGCAGCGAGGCAATGTCCAGGATGCTTTTGAAGTTAAGATATTTGTATAACTTGTTGCGGCCGATTTCGGAGGTCGAGATGGTTTAGAGATGGAACGAATGCACACACTCACAAGGTCTTAGATGGAAGTGTTTTGATCCAATATCGGATTCTTCTCCACTTTTGAGTAAGTATCTTTCTATATGATGGCTTGAGGAAGATTAATCAAGGTTCAATTCTTAAAGTGTTTTTCAACACTTTCTCGTGGAGTCGCCAAATGTTGTGACCTTTTTCACACATCGCCCCATTCAAAATGGGGACCCCCTAATTTTTGCTCCATTCTAGTCCTTTTTGGCTTTGGTTTTGTCTCTCTCTCTCTCTCTCTCTCTCTCTCTATCTCTTTTCTATCTGCCTTTCCGGGGATGTCTCCGCCATTGAGCTTAAACGTGAATTTGGCCAAGTCTGGAAAATTAGGGTGTGTACTTTCCCGGTCAATCCGAGGTTAAGCAAGGTGAATATATTGAAAACAGGGATTAACATTGATGTCAGCATGCTTCTAGCAGGCTTCCACTGAAATTTCATCAGATTCCGGCAACTTACTATTTTTAGTAAGTGTGCAATTATAGGCAATCTTTCAGCATTTTTGAAATTCCGACAGTCACACTGCATTCAGAACACATCAAGTTGCTCACTGGCAAAATTTGAGCTGAAACGGACAACTTACTATTTTTAGCAGTTCAGCTTCCAGAGCAGATTCCAGGGTTCAAATGCAGAGTTTTTCAACACATGTCTGGAGATTCATTCTGGGTTTTCAGAGGCCTTTGCGATGGTGTAACATGCAAAATGAGATGATAACTTTTAGAGTTCAGCCTTCGGAGGCTATTTTTAGGGTTAGCATGTCAGGGTTTTCTTTGCATGTCTGCATATTCCTTATGGGTTTTTCGAGAGCTTTGCGATGGTGTGACATGCAAACGGAGATGGTCACTCATTTAGGAACTTACTATTTTTAGCAGATACATCCCGGCAGCCACCTCGCAGCACTTCAGAATCACGAGCTGATCGCAATGCAGCACAAACAAGAACAAACGGAGATCATTTGATATGCATGAAGAACAAATTAGGGTTTCCAGCTTTGGGGCCTAAAAAGAGGGGTAAAAAGTCAGAATTTTAGGATAGAATTTAGAACCATCTCTCCCTTATACTCATTTACTTTCGGTTCATCTTTGGTTAGTTTTAGGAAAACGTACTTATTGCTAAATCATCCGCATTATACAAATCCCTTCCAATCATCCATTTACTGTTAACTGCAAGAATCCTGAACAATTGTGTAAGTCCCTATTGACGTGGTTTTTGTGACCGCACCAAACAGCAGAACAAAATAGTCTGAAGGCTACTCCATTCTCTCTTGATCAAAGTATTCCGTGCGCTAAGATTGCGAGAAAGTTCGCACGTTCAACTCCAAGGTTCCGAATACTTAGAATACCCTCAGTTGGTTGATGTGTATTGTTGTGTTCTTACGAGGGGACTTACACAATTGTTCAGACTTCTTGTAGTTAGCAGTTGGTATGTGATTTGAAGGGACTTCTTGCGTGTATGATTTGGCAATGTGGTTCGTTTTCCTAAAACTAATCAGAAATATGCGGAAAGTAAAGGAGTATAGGGCCTAAGAAACTTGTACTCTATTCTAAATGCAAGATATGTGGGATTCAGTTTTGGCAAACTTCAACCAAATTTCACCTAGCCTCACGTCAGACAGCTTCAGCGAAATCAGTGAAATCTTCAAAGGGATAGCAAAAGATGTTCAAGTTATAATTTAACATACATACACCATCAAAACGACGCATATAAGTATATAAACCACAACCAAAGTTAAATTCAAGATAATGTCCAGTTGACCACGCAAGGCGAACTTATCATCAACAAGCCGCTAGTGGTATGGAGTGAAAGAAGCTACCTCAACAAAAATACCACACATCAAAGTAAACTACTTGCATGAAAATTGCGCTACTTGGATACGAAAGGAAGAAGAGACCTTGCTAGCTATTCATGACAAGACGAATTCCACCATCAATGAAAAGATCTATTATCATGAAAAGTGTTACACAACAATCTCTGCAAAGTTTTCAAAGGGAAAATTTTCTTTCTTCTCCAATATGCAAAATGTCTACAATACTCTACTCTCTAGCTCTAGCTCTAATGCTAATGTCCAATCTCACACAATGTCTACTGTCTAATGATCTAATGAGGGGGACTCCCCCTTTATATAGCTAGCCAAGTCCCAAAAGACGGCTAGGGTTACAATTAATAGAGTGGCCAGAATCGTGCCACCTCAGCCCTAACCCTAAAAACTGCCAGAATAGAGAGTGGTACATTAAATGAATCAAAGATTCCCACTCACTCCCAAAATAGTAAAGGGAATAAATGCCCACAATCAGTCCTCTAGAAGATCCTCGTCCAGTAGCACATTCCCATTTGCCTTCTCTCTGACTGCCAACTCCACGAATCTGCGAAGCACGACCTCAACCTCCTGAACTGAAATAGGCGGAATGCAATCTAGCTGAAACTCCAATACTGTGACTGAATGTTCATGCCTTGTACAAGATTTTCTCCAAGCAATCAAGGAGTCCTGCGTGTTCTGGATCAAAGTGGAGAAAGTAGAAGTATTCTCGAAATCATCCTGTACGAAGGTCTTAACATCTGAAAAGAAAGGCACCAGCCTACCCCTCAAATTATCAACATTCACCTCCTCTGGATTCAACCGACTAGCAAATATGGCCTCGAAAGTATTCTGAACTCCATCAATGATATTGGCCATGGCCTTATGTATCCTAGCTGAATCCGCCTGTGCCGCGTCGAAGAAACCACGCCCCGTGATCGCTGAAGAATACCATCTAGAGAAATCATATCTGTCATTCTCCTGAATGACACCTCCATCGATCAGCAATTGCAACGGAACATGCCTCAATACCTCAAGACGCTAAATAACCTTGCTCTGGTAGACAGAAGCATCGCCCCAAGCATGATCAATTGCCTCCATCCGTGCCAAAATACTAGAAGCTTGCTGAAAAGCAAAAGCAAGGTCTTCCATAAACTTTTCGGTTTCGGCACGAACTCCTGTGACCCACTTATCTGCCTCCTGTGCCATCTTCCCTAACTCTACCAAGCCACTGACTGACTCTCTAGGTACTTCTGCTAGAGGCTCTATCACCGGAATATCCTGCCCTCGAGAACGAGACAACTGCTGTACATATCCAATTAAGGCCTTGTGTTCTCTTTTCAACTTCTTATACTTCCCTTCTTTCTTGAATAACCTATCTTTGAGGGCAAGGTAGGAGTTATCACACTCCTCTACAATCTGCGCACCAGTGGGGCGTCCCAAATCCAGAGTCGTGACCACATAATTCTCAGGTACTACTTCATTTCGGTCACACTCAACTCGTGGCACGGCTACATGAAGGGTGCGAGAGCCATCCTCTTCAGTGGATATCTTCGAAAAATTTCTTGCTTTCTTCTTCTGTGGAGGTGCACTGATCCTGTTCAAGAACTCTTCCATCTCAACTGCTGGATCAAGCTCCTCGCTGGGGCTTCTTCTCATTCTATCCTTAAGCCAATCGGGCACATCATACTGTATATCAAAGGGCTACTGCTCCTGTGCCTCGACTTCTCTAACCTACTCAACCTCTACATCATTCTGGCGAGGCTCATCGTCCTCAAGTGGCTGAGTGTCACCTGACACTATATCATCATCGCGTTCATGGCCACCTCTAATTCCTGCTGAAACCGAGGGTCAGTAATAGTCCCCTCATCATCCTGCTAATCAACCCTAACAGGTGCGTTGACGCTCTGGCCAACGGACTCTCTCCGTGGAGGCTGAATATTATCCTGTACTACTTGCACCTGATTCAGTGCATTCCTCTGATCAGCAAACAAGGAAACCTCCAGATACTTGGAGAACGTGTCTCCAATGGTGATGCAACTGTGACTTGTGGAGGTTCTGGCTGAACGGGCTCCTGTCAAACTAACTCCTTCCTTCGGGGCTCGGACCTCGTGTAATCTGTTTCTTTCTGCCAGTAGTGGGCGTCCTGTGATCTCCCATCAAAATTGTAAGTCAAAGCAATTGACCTACTCTTCAATCTGTTTACTCGCTTATCAACCCATGCTCTAGTGAATGTCAGGACAGGAATAGAAAGTGTGTCCAAATCAGCAATCTCAGGCTCTGACCAATCTAGAGGTGGAAGTGGAGTATCTCTAACTGCTGCATAGTCGAGATGGACAACATCCATATCCTCGTTCACCTAGTCTGGAACCGGTACAACTTCACACTCCCTGATCAAAGTAATCGGCAACCGAGAAAACATCATTTTCCTTACTTCAATCTCATTAGCCGCATCAGCCCAATAATCCTCAATGGTGGCCTTATGTTTAAACTCCTCTGACAGTACCCATTTGATGTTATGATGTGGGTCGTAGTGCTGTCGGCTAGTATGATATGAGAAATGATAAAATTGAAGTTCACTTTCAGCCTCTCTAGCTACCTGTATTGAAGGACACACCTCATCCGAGTTGCCCATGACAACTGGAAATTCTACCCCTCCCTTCTTCTTTTTCTTTTGAATTTTATCAAAGGCAAGCAATTGCCTAGATATTTCTAGCATTAAAACTCTATCTGTTGGGTACTTAGGCAGCCTATATGGGTATGATGAGAAACCTTGCAGCCTAATATAGGAAAATTTCGGAAACTGTATGAACCAGCACCCATACCTTTCAATCAACTCCTGGGCTTCCTTCGAGATTCTGTGTTGTAATCACTCCTGAAGCAATCTCGTGATATACATGGTGAAGGAATCGTTGACACGCTTGTAGTGGGTTGTGCTTGCCAAATGCAACTGTGGACAAGCATCATGGATCTTAAATTGGTGGGAGCCACAACCGACAGGTTCTTTGTAGGAAATCCCCCTGTACTTCGTCATCCGTGCCAACATATAGATGATGTAGGAGCTCATGTAAAATGTCTTTGTTCTCCTCAAGCCCAGGAGCTGCTCATGCAAGTTATCACTTATCATCTTGGCCCAATTGACATAATCCTTCCCTTCCAGCACGAGGTTGATGTAGTAAAACATCCAAGGCTCAAAAATGAATGATTGTGCACAACCTCCAACCCTGCTCAGCATCATGATGAGATCACAATACTCCTGCTTCAAATCCTCCGCTATGATCTGCTTTGGCAACTTCGCACGAGAAGGCTTGGGAGTGCTCATCCAATGAGTGTTAATTGTTTCCGTGCATCTCTTGAAAGCAGAAGCATACATCCGCTCAGCTCGCTCTCTGGATTTGTAGACCATACTTCTGTGCACCGGGATCCCGAAAGCTTCACCAACGGCCGCTGGAGTAAGATTGGCAAGCACTTGTCCATCTGGTGACATGATTGACCTGTGATCCTTGTCGTAACAATTGGCGCACTCCATCATCAGCTCCGAGCACTGAATGGCTGGTGGAAAACCAGCAGCTGCATATAACCCACTTCGAACAATATTGTGTGAAGTGGTCGAAGGACGATGACTCCCAATCCCTAACATTCTGCTTTTGAAGGCCTCCAGGTTGACTGAGCCCAAATTGGTATCTGTCAACTTGCCCAACTTCGAAATAAACTTTGATTCCGGCATGAACGTCTTACTCAGCTTCTTGATCACAGCTTGTCTGGAGGCACCATTGTCCTTTCCAGTCGCCCTTGCCTCAGCCATCTGCAAACAGTAAACATTCATCAGCAATTTAATTTATAAAAATAAGACATTGTGTAGGGGCTGCAGTCGACTTCAAGAACATTTCCAATTTGCAAACCTCAGCTTCTTCTTCTTCAATAAATTCGAACTTCAACACTTAGAACAGATTTCTAAGTGGACTTTAGTGACTTCACTTCACTACTCTTAATCAGCAATTTGAACTTTTATAACTTCGTATCAGCAATCAGCAATCTTGAAATTCGTGCTTCTTTAAATCAGCAAGCTTGTAATTCACTAACTCTTTTCACTTCAAGGCGTCCTTACTAACACTGACAACTTCAACGAATTAAGCTTCAGCCACACTCGTACCTTCTCTAACCAGCAAGGGCGCACCTCTTAGACTCTTTGACTTCAGATTTCCAAGGCGTCCTCCTTCAACAGCAGATTTGAATATTCAGCAACTTGCAAGTTCATACCTCTTGGCTCTGGCAATTTCAAATTTTAATCAGCAACAAATTAAACTCTGGCAATCAGCAAGTGCGCCCTTCTTGACTTCAACAATGGCACTTCTCCAGCAACTCAAGGCGTCCTTCTCAGCTTCTCAGCAACTTCAGTGAACTCTACTCCTCAGTAAAAATTTGAATTCCTTAAGCCTCAGCAACAATTCACTACTTAGAGCAAATTCGACTTCTTCAGCTGTGAAGAACAAGTGAGAGACCTTTCCATTTTATAGCTCAAAATCGAATTCTAGAAGGAGCCATTTTTAGCCAGTGCATTTAACTTCCACTACTCCACTTCAAGAATTCGAATTTTCCCTCTCTGGTATTTCTGACACTTGTCACCCGACGTCAGGAATCTTATTCTTCTAGAAACTTGACTTTGACTGGCATCTTTTGAATTTATTTAATTTAAATCCATCTTTTTAATTCACCAGCCAGAGCTCTGTCACTTGAAATTCGAATTTAGCTCTTTATCATCTCTGGAAAATTCATCACTGAAGAATTCCATGAAAATCATCTAGGCAACTCATCTTGAATTCATCATTCGAAGAAATTCACTTTGAAAACACATTTTATTCATCTTGCCTTAGAGAAATTTTAAAATTTTCCTTAGGAAAATTCACAATTTGAGCACTGATTAAATTATTCACTGAAAGTGTTGGCGAAGTGCGGAAGACTTGGAAATCCATCTATCATCGCGAATGTTCAGTACCCAGAAGAAAATTTTCTTCAGAATGCTTCGAATCCATGGGTACCCAACGAACGAGTTCATTTAATTTTTGAATTTTGAACCTTATAAAATATTATTCTATCAAATTTAAATCCATTTTTCGCCTGTGATCATCCTGTGTTGTTCCAACTTGAGAAGTTTGAATTCATCCCGCATTATCATCCATTTCTGACTTCATCACTGAAAAGTTCGCTCGTGCTTCGAAAAATTTCACCACCCTGAGCCTCTAGGCGTATTTTCTAAGGGAGAAAATATTTGCCTTAGAAAATATTTTAAATCATCTTGCATCCTAAGAATTTGCCTTAGAAAATTTTGTCTATTCATTTGCCAGCGGTGGAAATCCTTTCAACTTTACTTAGAAAAATTTTATTCATAGAGGGCGTCTAGCCTACTTCATTTTTCACTCGCCATTTTGCATTTAACTCCACACTTGCAAGGCAATTTTATTTAAAATTCTAACGCCTTAGAAATATTTCATTTTTCTATTTTTCATCACTCAACATCTTAGGCACATATGGAAATATTCATCCTTGCCTTTGAAATTTTTTATCACTTAGCAAGTTACTTCACTTCATATTTCACCTCAGACTCTAGGCGCACAACACTTGACATTTTATTTCCACCACCTTGGAATATCACTTCATCACGCCTTAGGAAATTCTCCAACACTTTATAACTTTCATCACCCTTGGCGCCTAGCACACTTGAGGAGGAAACTTAAAAATAACGCCCAATATTCATCACCTATCACCACGCCTTAGGATTATCTTTCACCTTATTTACCATCTCCATTCACTATTTACACCTCAATGTGGGCGCATTTAGACATGCAAGAGGGATGACCTTTCAACTTCACCTTTTTTGTCTTCACTTGAGCTTGTTTGGGCGCATTTAGGCTCTTGAGGAGGATAAAAACTTTGACTTGTTGACTCTCTTCTACCTTGAGCGCATTTTTATGTGGGAGAAGGATGAACTTGTTGACTTGTTGACCTACTTCTCCCTTGGGCGCATTTTGCCCCTGCTGGTGGATAAAAATGCTTGACCACTTTGACTTCTTGGTCTTTTGGGCGCATTTCACCCCTGCTACAGGATGGGCGCATTTGGAGGGGGGTGGTGGATATCCAAACTTAGAAATTTTTTCAACCTTCCTGATCTTTCCTTGGGCGCATTTTGACATGCCTTCAGGATAGAAATTGTTGACTTTCTTTGACCACTTGTGCCTTGGGCGCATTTTGCCCCTGAGGAAGGATGAACTCCATACTTAGAATTTTTTTGAGCTTGGCATATGCTTGAAGGCGCATTTTGACATGGCAGAAGGATGAAAAGGCGTTGACCTTATTTGACTTTCTCTAGTTTGGGCGCATTTTGGCCTGTGTGAAGGATGAACTTCATTCTCAAAAATTTTGTGCCTCTTCATCACCTGGGCGCATTTTGCCATGCCTACTGGATGAAGTTCCAGACTTAGAACTTTTTCATTGTTTTTCGCCAGTATTTCATGCCCTGCTATTTTTAGTAAGTCCTCTCAATTTTGCACCTCTGAAGCTCGGAACGGCTTGAAATTTTGCACACTGCATCCTTATCATCTTGTTGGTCTGTCGACATTGCCATTTTTAGTCATCCTGCTATTTTTAGCCTATTTCTGAAGGTGGTTTACTATAAATAGTAACCTCTTGTTTCTAATAGCTCCATTGCTCCGATTAACTTGAAATTTGAATGAGGCGCTCCTCACCACGTGACCTATCTGTCGACACCAACGCATGCAACTGATTTACTATTTTTAGCCTGTTTCCAATTTGACTTACTATAAATAGTAAGTGCTCCGTTTGACTTGAAATTTCACCAGCAGATAGCCTGATGGATGCTAATCGCGATGGTTTACATCGTTTTTCGAAAATTCCAACTTTTTATGCCTCCTTTTGGGTCCCGAAGCTGGAAACCCTAATTCGCTCTGCATGCGTATCAAAAGATCTCTGTTTGCTCTCGTTTCTGTGGCACTGCGATCAGCTCGTGATTCTGAATTGCTGGGAAGCGGCTGCCGGGACACACCTACTAAAAATAGCAAGTTCCTTACTGAGTGAGTATCTGCGTTTGCATGTCACACCATCGCGAAGCTCTCGAAAAACCCATCAGGAATCACCCGAAATGCAAAAGAAACCCTGACATGCAAACCCTTAAAATAGCCTCGGAAGGCTGAATTCTGAAAGTTGTCGTCCCGTTTTGTATGTTATATCATCGCAAAGGTCTCGAAAAACCCAGAAGGAATATGCCAACATGCAAAGGAAAACTCTGCATCTGAGCCCTGAAATTTGTCCCGGAAGCTGAACTGCTAAAAATAGTAAGTTGTTTGATTTCGCTCAAATTTAGCACACGAATGGCCTGATATGCTCTGAATGCCGTGTGGCTGTCGAAAACTCAAAAATGCTGACTGATTGCCTGTAACTGCACACTTACTAAAAATAGTAAGTTCCCCAGAATCTGATGAAAACTTGTTGAGAGCCTGCTGGAAACATGTTGACAACAATGTTAAGCTCAATTTTCAATTTATCCACTTCGTTCGACCTTGGACTGACCAGAAACGATGAAACCCTAATTTTCAGACTTGGTCAGTTTCATGCTTAAACTCACTGACGGGCGCAACCCCTTGAAAGGTAGACAGAAAAGAGACAGAGCGAGAGAGAGAGAGAAGAAAACCCAAGCCAAAAGACCAGAATGGAGCAAAAATTAGGGGGTCCCCATCTTGAATGGGGCGATGTGTGAAAAGGTCACAACAGTCCCCTCGTGAAAACAGCAATTCACATCAAACCAACTGAGGGTATTCTAAGTATTTCGGAACCTTGGAGTTGAACGTGGGAACTTTCTTGCAATCTTAGCACACGGAATACTTTGATCAAGAGAGAACGGAGTAGCCTTCGGACTATTTTGTTCTGCTGATTGGTGCGGTCATAAAAGTCACATCAACAGGTATGTGTTAGTGGTTGCAGGTTAGTGTTCAATCTCTAGTGGGAGGGGAAGTATCACTCGAGAGAGGAGCTTGGTCGGTTAACCGGTAAAGTGAACTATCTGAGCATACACACATCACTTTAGATTGAGTGAACTGAGTCAGTTATGTTGGTTCTAGATAAGTCATTTGTAGCTCATATTTCAGCATTAGGAGTCATGTCTACTTCCTTATGCTTTTATGAGTGATGTTTATCTGTATATCTATCTTGTTGTATTACGATCATTATGATGATAACGTGAATGAATGTAAGTGAATAGGGAGTGGACATATATACATATATATAGTATATACACATATCCATATGTATATACATATTGATACAGGCGTATGATTGACAAATGGATATGCTCATACGGATGCATCGATATGGTATACCTACACATACGTGTACATAGAGGTATATATAGGTATATACATGTATATATGTACACCACCTCTAATATGTGGATATTAATAATATTATATTATTATGCCCTAACAATTTACATATACATATCAGATATGTTGACTGGCTTACGATGTGTTTATAGTGTGATATATATATATTTATTATTGTAAAATAATATACATACATACATACATACATATATATTATACGAGGTATTTAAATATATTATATATATATATATATATATATATATATATATAATATATATATTTAATATTTAATCTCATAGATGGAAATCAAATTATTTTCCACATTGATTTGATATTAAACTTTTAAATATGGAAATCAGGTTAAATTATATTCAACCGAATATTAAATCATCAAACCATGGGAATTGAATGAATTGAAATATTTACCTTTGACAAAGGAAAATTGAAATACATTATTCTTCAATCTTATTAAATCGAAATATTTCTTTTGCTATCAGTGAACTTTGAAACAAAGAAATGACATAAACGGCATAGGAGGAAATCGCGCGCCCTGCATCATGCGCGTAGAACACAGAGGCAATGACCAAGTCGCTGGTAAAATGCAACTCAGCAGAGAATCTGTCGATTAAGCCTGGTAAAGAGGCTATGTGTTCATCATTTAGGAATTGACCATTTCTCTGTAAATATCTAATCCACCATTATTGGAATTTGGCGCCACATCTGTGAACTAAACGTATAGGTGTCAATCAATTTAAATTCACCATGTGCAATGGAATTAGTCTCCATTTTGCTGTCAATTTATGGAAGACGACTCACCAAGTTGAAACTAAGGGAGTGAAATTATGCCACATACTGAGTTGAATTATTCATAATTCAAGTGGTGGCAAACTACATGCCTTTTTAGAAGGAATACGTTGAGGCTGGGGCTTTATAAATAGCCAACATTCTTCATTGTTTACTTACTTATCTTTTGAGAACAATCATTCAGCTTTCAATTGAGAACTCAATATATGTATTCTTCCCTTTTGTGAAAAAAGCATTTTCCTAATAATTGAGTTTAGTTCATAATTACCTTTCTCCATTACTGAATAATCAAAACTTCATATATTTTATCAGCTGCAACCATTACCAGTCTGATTATCCTTTTTTGATTGTTTATTTCTGAGTGAGGAAAGTAGTGTTTTGAGAGGAAATTGTCTATTGTTTGGAAGTGTTGGAATTACTGTGCGAGTAGGCTGAGTCATCATCATCTGAAGAAAAGCTAAATACAAGCATGAGATATTCTTCTACTATCTTTTACTATGATTTTATGCTGTTGGAAAAGTATTTTCTGTTTTGCATAGAGAGGTTATTATGTTGTTTGCAGTGCATTTTCTGTATGTGCTTAGGAAGTGAAATGATGTTATTTGGAAAAAGAAATTAAAGCAATTTCTAGCTGCTTGTTACATGTTTGTAATTATCTCCAAAATAGGAGAATACTAGTTGCTTATATATTATTCTATTAGGCTTGATTGAATGGAAGAGTCTTTTGAGGTACACTAGCTAGTTATAAGCATAACTAGGAAAGCTTGTGTTTACTCCTATGAGAGGTCATCCAGTATGGGAGATGGGTTAGTATACTTATTTGTAAGTAGATTGTTTGAAGGTAGGTTATCTAGGATGACTGACTATCCATTGAAGGATATACCTATCTTGTGTAATTACTTAGTAGATTAGTATGTTGTAGGCTAGTCTGGGATGACAGATTATCCAGTGAAGGACCACACCTATGTGTAGTATAAGATAGCCTTAAATCAAATCGGCCTTGAGTAGTGATTATGATAGATGAACTTCATTCGAAGTACTGAATGAGAACACTTTGGCCAAAGTAGTGCAATGTACAACATCCACTTAGACTGTGTGATGCTTGAGACTACACTGTCAGTTCATCGTGATCCTTTATGCTAGTTCGAGATTGTAGGTTTATAAGGTTCTAGTTGTGTAGGACATAGCACTATGCTCAGTTGGTTAACAATATCGGTTACCCAACCAATCTCTTCGTCGAAGGGAGGGCCATCTATCAAATGATAGATGTGTGGGGGACCGCATTATAAGTCCGTGGTCGGCGGAAAAGCGCCCGAGTGATGCTTCTCCACAGCAAGCGACTGAAGAACCAAGATTTGAAAGGGAAGATCCTGGACCGTCTTACTACTATTTGTTCTAAAGCTCATTGGAGCTATGTTAGTTAAGGTATGTATTCTTGTTACTTGTACTTGTGAAATTATTATAACGAAATGGAATCTTTATTGTAATTTAATATGGTATCATGTTCATGTATTATCAATAAAGAAAAGAAAAAAATTTATTGCAACGTCTTGTTAGCACGTTTATTTACTCGCATGATGTAAATTAAGAACCTTTTACTTTACCGAAGGGTTGGCACGTTACATACTTAACCTAAACTTCAAGTTACATGATGCTTATTAGCTTCTAATATTGAATTCAACCCTTAGCTATGATGGTCCTATGTGTCTTCTTTCCTAAATGTGCCTCATTCAACTTCATTTATCCTTCTTCAATTCCTTGTGATTCTTTCCAATTCTCTGTTTAACATCCACAAACCATCCTCATATATTCATCAACCATTACCAAGGATAACTCGTACTGATAATTTTGGCGCCTACTAGTTATCACTACACATTTCTATTCTTGTCCAAGAATCCTCGAGCAAGTCTCTAATGTCACACCTAGAATATTGTGACCTCCATCAATAGCATTTATGTTGAATGCAAAGGCGACAATTCAAGATAAAACTCCAAGCAAAACCCCACACACTAATCTTTCCACACGATTCCTTTATTTCAACACAAAATATGAATACCTCTGTGGGACACAATCAATATGCTTGCCTAAACAATATTGTAGGTGACAACAGGTATAGCAGCTCTAAATGTCCAATCAACTTTCCCTGGAACCCTCATGACTTTTAACAAATATGTCAGAAAATCTCAACGAGACCTAGTATTTTGGAATGTAGCTTGATTCCCATATGACCAGATATACACATCATCCAAACTTCTAATTTCTTCCCCTGTCACACCGTACTAGTTGGCTTCTTCCTAAAATCTCCAATAAAAATTATCAAATAAGCTTAGAAATTTGAAATCATTAATTACAAAGTTGAAAGGTCTGTCATTATGCTCACTAGTGAATTCAACGAGAATTCACTCTGCATTGGCTAGGGTGAAATCTCTTCACTGAATCCAATCTTCACCTCGGGGTTCTCATCCAAAGGCGATAGAATATTGCTCAATACCAAAACTCGAGTTTCAAAGAAATGCAATTGTCCAGAATGAATCCAAGAGACTCCTCGACTACTTTTAAATTCCCCTGTGGTACTTTCAAGAAGGTTATATTTTTAAAACTAACTTTAAATAAAAATTCTTTCAGCTCCTTATAAAGTAACTATATATTATTCTACTTTTGGTCCCATCTTAAGTCACTCTATAATATTAAATATTCAACTTTACAATATAATTAACTAAATACATGTTGCTCGAAAGATAATAATTTAAGACAACCTTATTTACTAATTAAATTATTCCCTCTCCAAATCCTTGAATTAGGCTACAGGAATGAAATAGGCTAAAGGGTCCTCAATGAATACCTAGGTCGAAGAAGGGGGCATTACACCTTTTACAATGGAGGTTGTTGGAAACTCAATAAAACATATTTTATAAACATTGGTAAATTGAGACCCAAAGATGCAAGAATTTTTAAATCACATTGCAAAGCATGGTGTGACAGATAAGCCCTTACCAAGAACCATACCAGAAATATTAACTTGAAATTGAGTAATAAAGTTAAATTTGAAGTTATGTGCCTGTCTTGCATGCAGAGTCTACATCACTAATTAAAAAATGGTGTTCACACTTACAGAAAATTTTCAAACTGTTTAAAGTTTCAAACTTAAAACCCTATCTTTCTATCAATTCAAACAGTCATATTTCAAACTCTTTCCTTGTTAATCTATGATGTCTTTGTTCTTTTCAACTAACAGCTTTTGCAGCATTAGATAATGACTGCAACTGTGATAGAGACTAAACATTGACAATGTTCAAGATTTCCAGTCATAAAATCAGAAGAAATGTGCTTTAGTACTCAAGGAAAAATGGCAAACAGCTTGACAAAGTCTTCCTAAGGCATGAAAGGAAGTCAAAGATCAAAATTGCAATACAAGTTTTAGTACCTTGAACCCAACAGAAAACTGCCTTGAAGCGATAGTTAGGCTGTCTTAAGTGTGCCACACAGATTCATTGGCAAAACCATGTAAAATCAGGATCAAAGGCAGTGTAAGGTAGCAAAGTATACTTTGATCCATGCTCAACAGGGAGTTGCAACAGCAGGTTAAAGCGGCAATGTTTCAAATGATCCACACTAGCAAGGAGTTAAAAGGGCAGACATGAGGAACAGTTTTGGAATCACCGAACCCTAAGTGAAGTATGTCAAAACATGAAAAATGGCAGAAATACTAGTGATTAATGCCAAGGGACAGATTGTCACTAAAGTCAGGTTTGAGCACTCTTTTAAAGTGGCATCACCATGTCAAACTTTGGCACAGACTTGAAGGGGTTTCAAACAAATTAGGGCACTTTTAATTGATTTTTGTCATCTTGAAAACCAATTTAAAAAGCATTCAAATGCAAGTGCACTTCTTGGGTAGCTTTACTAGCAAAAAGTTATGCTAACTCTCCATTAAAAGAGTCAAACTTGTATAACAATATTTCATAAGAAAAAGTTTGTCAGTATTCAGGTGCATATTTTAGTGACAAATGTCATGAAATGTCCTCTAGATGCACTTTTTGCTAACAAATGTCATAAAAAGTTCCTTTGCTGCTGTTTTTTGTGATGCCATGAAAAGTTCCTCCAGGCATACATTTTGGTGATGAATGTCATGAAAAGTTCTTCCAAGCACGCTTTTTCATGACGAATGTAAAGCAAATCTCCTCTAGCATACATTTGATGTGACTATGCCATCTATTTTCTCCAATTCCCCTTGGAACTCTAAGACATGTTCGATACAATAAAGAAGTCATTTTCAGCAATGAAGTTGCCACCACAAAAAATTCCAAGTTCGAGTGATTGGCATATCATCATAATACAAGTTTTAAGGTGTTTTCAAAGTATCCCCCATGATCAAAACAAGGGGAAAACTTCATTAAAATTATCTAAAGCTAACTATCCAAAAATCTATGTTTAGCCATCACATTTTTCAAAGGGAAGAGCATATTCTAGGATTTACTATTTTTAGCTAGCACTATTTATATCCCATCCTATTTTTAGTTCAATGAGCTTTTGAGAAGGCTATTTTTCGAATTCGAATTTTATACCTATTGGCATTCAAGAGATGTGACTCCTAAGTGTTGATTTGTAGAGATCTTTACCGTCAATTTGGTTTTAGATTTTGAAATAGTGGATAGAATTTTGTAATAAATATTGAATTTCATGCAATCAATTATTCTTAGAGTAGAATTCATAGTTAGTTATTATTATTTTATCATGCAATTGCATTGAAAAAATCATAAATAAGTGCTACATATCACTTAGATGGCTAATGGTAACCGTCAAACCTACGTGTTGCTAAATTGTTGTTCACTAAGTATTAATGTTAAATTTACAATTTGTTATTCAATAGAATTTATTACACCTATCTTGCTTCTAAATGTCTATTGAAGATAATTTTGTCCAAAAACAGATGCGGTAAAGAGTCTTTGAATCATGTCAACTCAAGTTGAACATAGAACTTCAAACTCCAAACACATTCAAGGTCAATCAAGCAGAAAAATTATTTGCCTTCAGTTGAGAATCTCTGCTGTATCTGTGAATCTGCCAAGGTTGTCAAATAAGAATGATAGTTGCTCAGGATGACTGGACCAGAAAGACATTCTAGGCCCTTTAAAAAATATTACTTAACTTCATTGCAAGGTAATTATAAGTTAGATTTACAAAATATCATAATTGGCGAGTAAAAAGTCTCACACCAAGTTTGCTGTTTACAGATGTGAAAAACGGAATTTCAAAAACTGTTAATTTCAGAGGTTTCTTGGAAACTTTCAGTCTTCGAATGTCTTTCTTTTGTTTCTTGGCTGAGCTGTATTCATGGGAAAGAAATATTTTAACAATCTACATTGCAACATCTCATTGCTTCAAACTTTTCATCTGTCATTCTGTTTTAAGGAAGTGAATTCATTTTCTGAAACAACTCTTGGTTACCCTGGATAATTCTTGGCCATTTCTCTTGCTTTTTGACTATCCTTCATTAAATGTAGCCTCATCCAGCTATTCCGAGTTTTGGGTCTTATTGGATTGGGAAAGATTCTTCACTTAGAAAGATCAGAAATTGAAAACCATCATTTTGGATGATTTGTCAAATTATCAATTGTTACCTATTGAAGGTGTTACATGCTAGAAAAAAATCCCAATGGAACTAATTTTGGATGATTCTTTATTATTTTTTTCTCTGTTTCTTATTGAAACTCGGTTAATAAAAACAAAGAAAAATATCTTATTCAAAAAAACTAATCATCGTCATCATCATTGTTAAGTTCATATTTTCAAAATAATTTTCACAGACTCAAGCAACTCCAGAAGATGCTTTCTAACTGAGTCTTTACAAAAAACAATCAAAAAATATAAAACCTCAAACCTCATAGAAGGTCAATGCATGAATCGCTGATATGCGTGCCTTCACCCACAAATCTGAAGATTCCATGCCTTTTAAAGTTGAAACCTCCCATAAAAGTTCAAACACTCTTTTTGATGCTTCTGGGTAGGCTGCTGCATCCATGGCTCCCCAACGGAGCAGAACACACAAACTGCACATATGCAAAATAAACGATTAGACCCTAACAAATTTGCTTGTACACATTCAATCACTAAATAATGCAATATACAACAACTAATCAAAAATCTTCATTTATGAATCGCAAGTGGTGATTAAGAAAATGAAGTAAAATAATCAATTAAAATGCAATGTTATCTTTTACAATTTCATATTGCCAAGATACACGTGCCCAAGGACTTTTTGCAGAGTTTGAAACTTTTCTTGATGCCTTTAAAGGTCCCTAAGAATTTAAAGATATTGTTGGATGCCAAAATTAACAATAAAGGCTTCATCTAGGCTTGATGCAAAATATTTCAACTGAAATTGTTTTATTATATTTATTATCAATTTGGTTATTGTTGTACCCAAACCAAATTTTTTGCTTCATTAAGGCATTTTGCATTTTAAAGTCTAAACCTTGCTAAAATGTTGTAAAATACCGTTTTGGGCAATGTCAAGCATGGAGTTTTTGTCAATAGTTTGTCAGTCAAAGTCAGTTATATTGAACGAAACCTGAAGAAGAGACTCAAAATGAAGATTTTCACGATGGAGGAGCATCTCACGACGGCATTTCATATTGCAGACGGTCATTTCAATGATCGAGACAGAGTTTTCAGTGATCAAATCATGGAGATTTTTCAGAGGAAAAGCCTCAAAGTGCAAGTATAGCTCAGGGGCGCCCAGTTTTTGGAGGTCAAGATCTTGTCTGAAGTGTTCAAGCATACAGTCAATCTCTTCAGAATCAGCCTGGCTATCCGTCGAGCTATCCAGCGAGGCGTTCCGAGACTCACAGCTCTAGCTATTAACGATAGAAGTTAAAATCCCTAAATTTTAAGAGATGGAAATTTTGCTCTTTTCAGGCAACAGCGCGCCTCTAGCCTGA